>NW_023591768.1:583410-634111 GCF_014843425.1 Jatropha curcas
TTCCGCAGGCGCCCACTCCGGCCACAATTACCTGACACCGTTCCAGCCCGTCCTGGACGCCGGCAGCCCGCGTCGCTTTGCACTCCGGTCAAAGCTTGTTGCGAAAATCTGGAGGTTAGGTTTTATTTTGCGATAATTTTTCCAATTTTTTTTTTTTTCGATTTTAATTGTTTATTGTATTTTATTTATGGTTGATTTTGTATATAGATTAGCATTAGAATTTTTTTATGGTATTTTTATATTATATTATTATTATTATATTATTTTATATTTATTACTGTTCTTATATTTATTATAATTATTTGTAATTATTGTTGTTGTTATTATATACTTAATCATTATTTAATATTATTAATATTATTATTTGTGATTGTTATTTTTTTATATTATTGTTATTATTATTATTATTACTATGTTCTTATTATTATTATTATTGTATTATTATTTTTATTATTGTTGTTGTTGTTATTAATTTATTATTAATGTTATTATTATAATTGTGATGTATATTATTATTATATTTAGTATTATTGTTAATTGTTATTGTTGTTGTTATTATTATGCATTTAGTATTATATTATTAGTATATTGTTGTTGTTATTTAATATTATTATTCTTTATTGTTATTATTATTATTATTGTGATTGTTATTATTATTTATAATATTTAGTTTTATTGTTATGTTATTGTTGTTGTTATTATTATTATTGGTATTATTGTTTACTGTTGTTCATGTTGTTGTTTTATTATTATTATTGTGAAGTACTGTTCTATATTATTAGTATTATTTGTTAATTGTTTTGTTTGTTATTTTTTTTTTTTAATTTAACATTATATATATGCAACTTAAATAAATTTTAAAATTGAGCGCTTTCAGTCAACAAAAGCCGTAATTATATATTGTTACAGTATTTTATTAAAAACGAAAAAAAAAAAATTAAAAATTGTTGCATATATATAAAATTAAATACCTTAATTCCCAAGCAAATAGATAAATATCATTTTATCATACTTTGACTAAATTTGAATGAATAAAATAGAACGCGCCATTAATATTTTAGGAAGAACGACATTTGGAGATACCAATTTTCGAGGTCGATATCGAGCGATAAAAATTTTAATTTTCCAAATTACATTATTTCTGCAAATCTACCGATGCGGTGATAATGAAATTTAGCAACAAAAATGAATAGTGATTATGAGAACGCCAAATTTTTTTCCTTATTCAATCTCTATTTTTTTTATCTTTTCTAAAAACATTTTATTCATTTAAAATTGCATTTTCTTTTTGCTTTAAAGTTCTATTTTATTAATATTTAAAATCTAGTAATCAAAAACATATTAAAAATATTGTAAATATATCAGTAGAATGATTTTTTTACAGCTTGTTATTAGGAGAGAAAAAACAATATTAGGTTCTAAATTATATTGTTGGTTGATTTATTATATATATTTGTTGTTTTAGGACTTTTAATTGAAAAATTGTGAAATTTAACATTTAGTTTAGTTTTTCTTACTTTCACATTTATTTACTAAAAAACATTGTTGAATGTATTTAAAAAAATAAAAAACTCATTTTATCCATCAAAATTCCCAATTCTAATAAGTGATCTAATTTATTAATAACTTATAAAATACCTTTCACAAATTCATCCAAGTTTAAAATTGAACTGAAATAATTAAAATTATTAAAAAAAATTAAATTCAAACTTTGGATAGTACCTTTAGTGACCATTTCAAAGTCTGCAAAACCAGTTCGGAAAAGTTTCAAGTTTTTCAAAGCAAGTGTCATTTTCAAATATACAGAATATAAATATTATGGAGTTTGAAAATGAATAAGCAAATTTTCTTTTTTATATAATATTTTACATTTATTCAAGGTTAACTCGAAAAAGGAAATATATAAGAAATATGCAAATGCGTGTGGTGTACTTAAAGTTTTTCAGGTTTTCAATATTATGCCTCCAAACTTACAAAACTAATTTTAAATATCTCTAAATCAGTGATACGTAGTTGATGCCATAAAACTACTCTGTGAAAAGTACTGAACAAAAAATAAATTAACAAGTCAAAAACTTAATTTGCTCCATTTTTTTTTTTTTTGAGAATATGGAATGTAATATAAATAATTTTTATTGTGTGTTAGGTCTATTACATTGTTCTTTAATTATTGGCAACTCTTTCTTGATGAAGTTTTTGGCTGTTGTTTTTCTTTTATTTTATTTATTGTCGTTATTTTTTTCTTAAATTATGTTTTTGACTTAAATGAATGATGAAGTTTTGGATTGGAGGAGCTTAGTAGTGGCCATTTTGCCTTTGGAGATGTTTGGTATGATATAGAAGTGTTATTGATTTGTTTTGTATTTGAGATTTAATTGTTGTTTTGCGAAATGCGTGGCCGAAATTTTTTCCCAAAAATTCAATATGCTAGGAATAGTAACACTTAACCTTATTACTATAGAAATATATATAACCTTAGTATTGAATAAATGAACTTAGTCAGTTTACATTTATATATAGTTACCCTTATTATAGAAATAACCTTAGTAAGTTATAAGTGTAAATTGAACATTACATTTGGCATATTTTAAGGATGATTTAGACTAATGCAATTACATATAATTTTCCATTTATAAACACAGTGTAACGCCCTAATTTTTCTGTGTCTAAAATAATAGTTTTACGGTCTGTGAATAGTACCACCGGTCGGGGAGTCAGTATTATTTTGGTCCAGAAAAATTACTATCTATGTTTCATATTTTATTTAAAATTTTTGGAGTATGCATACATGATTTTTATGGGTAGAAAATAAGTAATGACTATTTTTGGAGAATTTAGATAATTAGTGAATAGTGAATTATGGTGTTATATTAAGTAAGGAAATTTGAGGAATTATTTTTAAGGATTAAATTTGAAAATTATTACGAATGAATACACTCATGGTGAGCCTCGAGTGCAGTGGAGATTCAAGCCACTCCATTCGGTAAGTTTAGAAGTTCAGCCTTATCAATTTTGTATGGTATCTCAATGCAATGAATTTATGGTAATCGATGCGAGTAGAGTACATGGTGAATTGGGAATAATATGGAGGAATCGCCAAACGTAGCAGCACAACAATCTGTTTTGACATGCTAAAGTGCAAGCTAACAGTAAACTGTGGCCTGGATGCAAGAATCAATTCAGGTTCTGTTCTGTTTGTTGCACGACTATACACATGAAAGCGGAGCACCATTTTTCAGAAAGGTCTGTTACCGACTTGATTTTTGTGCAGTTTTAGCAAAAAGAAATGTTGCACTTCGGAAGGCCATTCAATGGTTGATAATTTTTATCGGACAAAAAAATTAGTTCGGGGGTTGGGACTACCGGTAGAAAAGATTGATTGCTGTCGTAATAATTGTATGATATCCTGGGGTGTTGACTCAGAATTCAGAGAATGCAAGTTTTGTAATCTTCCAAGATATCAACGGCGGGGTCACGGGACTGGTAGAGAACAAAAAGAGAAGGCTTTCAAGAAGATGTATTATTTCCCTCTTATTCCTCGCCTTCAAAGGTTGTATGCATCTAAGGCGACAGCTGAACACATGACATGGCATGCTTTGCATGAATATGAGGATGGTATAATGACTCATTGGTATCATGACTCATCCGTCAGACTCTAAAGCGTGGAAACATTTTGATAACATTCATCCTGTGTTTGCTGCTGATATGAGAAACGGGAGATTGGGGCTTTGTACTGATGGGTTTCAGCCGTTTGGCCAATCAGGACAGCAATATTCATCATGGCCTGTCATTGTGACACCGTATAATCTACACCACGTCAATGTGTATGAAAGATGATATATTGTTTTTTGTGTTTTTGTGTGTTATTGTTCCTGGGCCTACTAATCCAAAACATAAAATTGATGTGTTTCTGCAGCCTTTGATTGCTGAACTTAATTATTTATGAGAATATGGGGTTGAAACATTCGATATTTCGACCAATCAGAATTCATAATGCGAGCTGCTTTGCTTTGGACCATCAGTGATTTTCCAGCTTTTGGAATGTTATCTGGGTGGAGTACGGCTGGCAAATTGGTTTGTCCTCACTGCATGGAAAACACTAATGCATTTACACTAAAGAATGGAGGTAAACAATGTTGGTTTGATTGTCATCGCAAATTCTTACGAGAATCTCACCCTTGGAGGAGAAATCGACAATGCTTTAGAAAGAACACGACTATTGTTGAACCCCCTCCACCTGTGAAGTCTGGAGCACAAATATTACAAGTCTGGGCAAAATTATTACAAGAATTGCAAGATCTGGGGCTTTATGAAAGTGCTACAGCGTTAGGTGCAGATGAGGTAAAATTACAAGAATTGGCAGGAAGCGGGTGGAAAAAAGCGAAGCATCTTCTGGGATTTCCCATTACTGAGTTCACTTTTATTGTCATAACCTTGATGTCCATGCACATTTAGAAAAAAAGTGTTTGAAAATCTGTTCAACACTGTCATGAAAATTGAAGGGGAAACCAAGGATAATGCAAAAAGCGAGAGCAGCATGAAGGGATTTTGGTCGTCGACCGGAACTCGAGCAATCGACTACTGGTTAAGTTTCCAAAGGCATTGTATTGTTTAGATAAACCCCAAAGGCAATATTGTGCGAAGGTTTACGATCATTAAGGTTTCCAGCATGGCTACTGTTCCAAAATATGGGTAGATGTTGTGGACATGAGGAAGTACAGATGTTGCATGAAAAGCCAATGAACTGCTATGTTTTCTGCAAAGATTGATCCCTGTGGCATTCGGGATTATTACCAGGAAAAAATTTGGGAAGCAATG
Source organism: Jatropha curcas (assembly GCF_014843425.1). Next base: position 588,229 of record NW_023591768.1, read on the forward strand.
ACAGGATTGAGGTCTCTTTTCAAAAGGAATTTGCGATGACTGTTATCCGATGCGTATGATATGGACCCAATTAGCGCGTTAGAAATCCCAGTAGTGATGTGCAAGTTTGGAGCGAATTTTTTCCACCGGGCTTTCTTTTATTCTATGGAACATCTGCCGGTTCATTTTGCCCTAATGAATTGTCGTTTAGCTAGGGACCGGTTTACAATATCGATGGATGTATCCATTTGAGCAGGTGATTCCCCCCCCAACTACATTTCATTCTAATTGATTACATTCATTTTTTTGAACTTATACTTACATATTGGCATTGTACAATCACCAGACACCATACAGGAAATTAAAAAGAATGTGCGCAATTTAAGGCCAATTAAACAAGGTGGCGACTCATACATTCACGTGCATTTCCGCCCTTTAGTCACCTGCATTCATATGCTATTGATAGTTGGGGTAGGGGTTCACAACACTACTTTGAACAACATGTTTTTACCAAGCATCGGAGAATGCCACGTAACGATGACGAACGAGATCGAATACAATCTGAGTTTGAAGGAAATCTAACAATTTTCACCTATCCTGGCCGACCGATTGGTAAATAAAAAAAAAGACAATTGATTAATGCAGAGATACGAGTGGCTCAAACCTATATTTTATTGAATTGCAAAGAGATTACACCATTTATACAGTAAGTATACATATTGTAGACAGTTTAAACCCGGCATGGGCCGTAGTTAAATCATAGTTATGCTAATTTGGTTCATTGATTAATAGGAAATATATCAATATTTTGCGGCTTCAAAATCCCAATTTGACTGTTACTGCAGTTGATGCAAAACCGGACTCCGAATTTGCAGAATGGTTCAAATATTATGTAAGTTACTTTCAATGTACACAGGATGGAATGTACATTTATTAAATCTCACTCCTGTCATTACTATTTCCCATAGGCTCGAAGCTCGGGAATCGAGATTGGTAGCAGATTCATTACGGATCTAGCAAAGGGACCTCTACCGGTTACTAATGCCTACTCTGGCTACTTTGTAAATGGTTACAAGTTTCACACTGAGGGTTATAGGAGAAGCAGAAAGACAATGAACAGCGGTGGTGTGCATAAAGGGATCAAACTACAGATAGACGGTGTTCAAAACGATTTTTATTGGGAAATTTGGATTGAGGTTTGGAGTTAGAATATCCAGGCCTACCAATGAAGTGCACAAATCTTATTCAAATGTCGAAATGGGTTTGATCCTACGCCAAACCAATTTTTGGCACGAGGTTCATCACTAAATATAATTTTCTGGTTGATATAATCAAAGAAGAAGATATATTACAAAGTATGAACTTTTGTTTTGGGCAATGCAAGCTGCACAGGTGTTAACTATTGTCCCATACTCCTCGTTCTAAAGCGAGATAGATTCAGAATTGGATGGCAGTGTGTAAAATCAAGGCATAGATCAGTGTGTAAAATCAAGGCTAGATCAGTTGTTCATGCACTTGAAACGAAACAATCTTCTTCACTCGCAGTATCGGAGGCATTTCCAGAAGTTAGGGTTGAAACGCAACTGATGCAAGTTGTTGAAGATTTAACAGATAGATTAGATGATGAAAGCCGATCTTATGTTTAAATAGGACCATCAGATGATGAAGAGGAAGAAGATCAATAGATCATGGGTACCTCAGAAGATGAATATGAAGAAGAGGAAGCTGATGAAGACGAGGAGGAAGCAGATGATATTCAAGACACTTAAAACTTAGAGCAATTTTACTGTTACAAATTGATAAATGTATATGTAATTAATATTTTATTTTAATGAAGAATTCCAATGGTAATTAACTTTCTTTACTCATATTTTTACCAATGTTCTACCAATTCATTATAATTGTATAAATTTCATTTTATCTAGGTTCTGATATCTTGCAGTTACAGGATGGCTAGAGGCAGACGTTTGATTCTGACGCGATCCTGCGCAGATGGTTTCCCACGGTGGAGAAGTCATGGGCCCTAGACGCACTGCCCGTGGACGAGAGGGTCGATCCCTCGTCTTCGTCAGTACGTCTGGGCTTTGTCATCTGCCTCACGGACCAGTACTGCTGCCATCACATCCTTCTTCCAGGTACGTCTGCGGGCTTCATCCTCTGCTCTAGCGGTCGTACTGCCGCCATCACAGCCTTCTGTCCTTCCTCTTCTGGACCAGTACAGACTCCCACCAGCTGCACAGTCTACCTTACTGTGCAGGTAATCATTAAATGTTCATAAACTGTCTTTAATTATATATTAACTTATCTTAAAAATTTATAACATTTTGTCATTTCCTTTTGCAGCTTCATCAGATTCCAGTTATCACCCTTCAGTTTGGTTTAGCGGGACATTTTAAGTACTTATTTTCAAATTTTCGCAGGCATTATTTGTAATTATATTTTGTTACTTTATTCATAACTGTGATGCTTTCGTGTAATTATTATTTCACTTTCTGTTTTTTTTTTTTCAGGCATATATCCGTCTCTCTCGAGCAGCGAAGCAAAATTTTTGAAGATCGAGCAGCGAGGCAAATTTTGAGGATAATCAAGCTCCAGCTGCATAAAGAAGGATACACATGGGATGCCGTACCACAAGAGGCGAGAGACTTTATTGGGAGGAGTTTCAGGTACTCTTTGGTTTAAGTTCTATCATCATTGAATGTTTACAATTCAGGATACATCCTTAGTGTTGAAACGCTATATTTAATTTTTTGCAAAAACATTTCATATGGGACGAGGCCATTCGGCTATGCTGAAAGTAGCCTGGGAGAAGATATGCGCCGATCGATATGCTGACTTCACCTATAGGATGAGAAAAAGCGGTAAGAAGCAGCAGTGTCAGGAGTTATGGTGAGAAGCTGCGCAAAAGGCTTGGAGGATCCTGCATTATCAAGAGAAAGCGGGAGATATATTGCACCAAAACAGGCGCAGTTGAGACTGGGCGGTTTGATGGGCAGGACCTTCGCAGGGACAACACAGGCGGATTCTACTATCTGCTTTAGAGACGCTCGGTATTTAGTAAGTGACTAGTCCTTTACAAAAAAGTGATGTTTAATGAAAGGACCATATATATATTAATATATTCATGCATAAAATTCATTACAGGCTAAGAATTAGGTCGGTATGAGCCCACACCGATGGGAGGTGTTTTACACTACACTCACCACGAAGGACCACGATCGTAATACCTTTGTCGAACAGAATGCTGCGCTGAGGCGTCAATGTAAAGTAACAATGAATAATATTTACATTTACCCTCTAATCATTGGCGAAGAGGATGTACAAAGTTTGAATATAATAAAGCTTGCAATTTGCATTGATTTAATTTTAATTTTTTGTTTTTCAGAGAGAACTATACTACAGGCTATACTACAGCTCGGGAGCGTATTGTTACTTCTCAGACCGATGAATCCGAAGCTGAGTCAAGAATTGACGAGGTAGCACTTTATCTCGAGGCTGTCGGGGGCGAGAAGAAGAGTAAGGTATACGGCATCGGGTCTCAGGCATCACAGTTTTACACTAGGTCAGCAGCTCACGCTTCTACAGCCAGCGCAGCACGACAGCCGGAGCACAGCGACTCACACTGTGATGATGATATATGGGCTCAGCTTGCTGATCCGCAAAGACAGATTGCAGAGCTTAGAGCGCATGTGATGCGGCTGTCTGGTGAGCACCGTGCTGGTACTTCTCCCTCTGATCTTGCTCCTGCTACAGACCGACATGTTTCGACGTCTGTTTTCGACGTCTCAGCAGCAGCCACTATCGGCTCCTGATTCCCGATGGCTGCGACGATCATACCTTGTGGTCCACCCCTCTTGGCGCTTACATCACATCCAGCAAGGTACTCCTCCCGCGATCGGACATGGGAGATCCGGACATCGGATCCTGCAGCTGAGCACTGCAGATGAGCAGCAGCATATATAGATTTGATTTTGGACATTTTTATTTTTTCATTTGTATTTTCATATTTTAATTTGTTCAGAATAATAAAAGTTACATTTTTATACTGTTCTTGAATAGGTTGTGTGATATATATGCATTTATGTCAACTTTCACAGGTGCAGAAAAATTTTGTTTTCAAAATAATATTTAATTTTTTTTTCATTTTTGCGACCGATTTGCGACCGATTTGATACCAAAAGTAAAATTATGAATTTATAATTTGCGACCGATTGCAAAAAATTGCGACCGATATTCTGCGACCAAATTTGCGACTGAATTTCCAATTAAACCACGTTTCCAATTAAACCACGACCAAAAATTGCGACCGATTATTCAATTTTGCCACCGATTTTATCGGTATCTAATTTGAGACCGATTGTCTCATCGGTCGCCAAATTATTTTGCGACCAGTATTTTTGCGACCGACAATTGTCGGTCGCAAATCGGTCGCTACATGAAATTAGCGACCGATATTGGCCATTTTGCAACCGATTTGTCGGTCGCAAAATGGCGTTTTTTTTTGTAGTGACAGTATTTTTGTTATCACCTCAAATAAATTATATGATTATATTAGGAACCCCTTTTATCAATCTAATAACACCATATTCAGTTAAAGAAATAATTTAATTCTTCCAAATCATAAATTCATTACTTGAACATTTATTATACCAATACACATACTATTTATTTTAAATTGTCAATATTCAAAAAATGTTCTCCTTTTTTGAAAATGGGAAATTATTTTCCTCATAAATACTTAGTTTTCCTTTGTCCTTAAAAATATATATCGTTAACTTATTTTCTTAAACGCCCCAAATAATAAAAAATTATAAAAAATATTTTCCTACAAGCTATTTTATGAAAACAAATGAAACTTAAATTAATCTAAATTTTCTTTATCATTTTAATATATTAAATTACTTTTAAATATATATTAATCAAATATTTAAATTACATTTTAAATAATTGAAAATAACCCTAGTGCTAAATTTGGTACACGAAATTTAATAAAATAAGGTGTGAAATGAAAAAAAAAATGTTATGAAAATGAGCTAATTAATTAAAATTATGCGTCCTATTTCAAGTCCATTCTCTTCTTATTCATACCCTCCGCCATCTATACAAGTAAACAATAAATGTGGAAATAAAATTTAATTATTTATCTAATTTGATGCAACGAACATACCCTAAAGTTGTTACGAATCAAATGGAGTGCCCTCTAAACTCCGATGGTCCTCTATCTAAGGACACGTAACCTAGAATGAAAAGAGCAGCTCAGCAGATCAGTACAGTAATATTTGGGAATGATAGATGGAGATGGCGTCACTGAAACTCACATGTGCTGTATGAGGAAAAAACAAGTATGGTGGGGCCTACACTCACATGTGCTCTCATTTGGTAATTCCAAACTCTCATCCCAAAATTGAAACTACTCCAACCGAAAGTGTTTCTTTTTGTGCAAGTGTGGGGATCACATGTTTATATGCTTGTCTTTTCTTAACATTTCATTTATTTTTTAATTCATTCAAAACTTTCATTGTGCCAAAAATATTAAGAAATCACTAAATTAATGAAAATAAGTGTGATTTAGAATATTCGAATTCGAAATCTCTCACTTTTCACGTGAATGAAAAGACCAACCAAATCACCATCTGATTAACTTTTTTTTTTTTTACTCACTAATAACTTATATAAAGAAAGCCTCTTTCCTGTCAAAATAAATTTTAAAATTCAGTACCAATTTAAAGATTGATTTTCTTTTTAGCCATAATTAATAATTTGAGGTCGGAGTTCAATTCCTAACAATGTAATATTTAATTTCTATTTCTATTTTTTATTTAGTGGGTTGTATTGTACATGATGGGCTTATAATGAATTATACTCTCTTTGATTATGGCTTTCAAGTAGAAAATTTATTATAAATAATATCGAATGTCAAAAAAAAATATGAGTCATCCATACATCAGAATAATCCAATTAAACCATTAAAATTATTGAGTTTTAAAGCTAAATTCTATTAGCAAAGTATTAATTCTACATATATGTGTACGTGACTAATCGTAAATGTTGCATATTTTAATCATTTAATAGCTTAATTATTTTTAATCATTTAAAAACATATTTCAATGGTGCAATTATCTAATACTAAAAATATATATATCAATCAATACTTATTGATTTTTTTTTTCCTGTAGCCACCTATATTTGAAAGCGGTTAGCTTTGATTACATCTGGCTCGAATATTGCAGTCTATATAAAGCAATTCTCCCGGTGTGATAATTTTCATTCCAACACTTGCATTTGAGATCTTTGATTAAGGGAGGAAAAGTTTCAACTGTTCCATTTTAATTAGAAGTTTTAGTATATAATAAGAATTCAATAATTAATTATAAGAATATTTAACAATTTCATCTTCTATAACAGGCAAATTGAGTTTTGATTAACGTTTCATAAGTGAAAAGGACATGAGACTAATGTCTTTTTCCTTGTCATTGTTTCTATTATTGATTTATTTATGAGCATTTGTTTTTAAATTTTTTTAATAGGGTATATATATAGATATGTCCAGTCCATGGATAGTAGGATAAAATGTAACAGTCAAGTCTCCCAATCTCACGAAACGCACCATAAAAACAAACATTCTTACTGCATTAAGGTTTCGTTCATAATTAAATTTAAAAAATATATTTATTTTTATTTTTTATTTTAAAAATTATTTTAAAAAATTGTTTGATTTTTTCTTTGTTTTTTTAAATGATGATTAACATTAAGTATTGCAAGCACAACTGTGGTTGTCAAAAATAGTTCAAACTAAATGCCAAACACGTATTAGTAAGTGGAAAACTCGGACATGAGAGTTTTACTGCACAATTTAAGCATCAGTGAAAAGAAAAAAAATCAATTAAACCAAACACCTTGCGATTTGTAATTTGCCTTAATTACTATTTCATTCCTGAGATTTACTGTAATTAATGATTTACCCCTTATTCGCAATAAATTAATTTCAAAAAATTTTGTAGAATTCATTAGAAATCCATATTTTTTTTTGACAAAACTACCGTTTTCTATATATGAAGTCAAGTTTTCACTTTTTTTAATTATTTAAATTATTTATTTTATGAAACTTGGCCAAAACCTTTTAAAATTTTATCAATTAAAATTTTATTTATTATTATGTTTTTATTTTAATATTTTTCATCTTTTATTTTAACATTTTTTAGCATTTGTACTATTGATAAGAGAGATTCAAAATATCCATTTATCACTAAAATGAATGCAACAATTTTACTAATATTATATTTATTTTATTTAGTTATTTTAATAAAAATATAAAAAAATCATTTAGTGTGACATAAATATAATTGGTATTTATTATTATGAAATTACTATTTTAAAGATATTTTAGGAAACAAAAGCAAATGAATTTTCAATTATAAATCTATTTCATACATAATTATGTGGAATTCAATTGAATTACATATTTTAAATTAATCATATCAAAAATGAATTATTCATTCACAAATGAATTCTACTAGAATTCATTTACAAATGAATTCTATAGTTTGAATTTATTTACAAATGAATCCCATATTTTAAATTCATTTATAACAAACGGAGCATTAGTTTTTTGACTTTATAACACACTAAAACGTCTTTATATTATTGACTTTTACTACCTCCATTTCATAATATTTTTCACGTTTGAGAAAATAATTTTTTCCAAAATACTTATCACATTTGTGGTTTCAAGGAGTAATAAATATTTTTTTCTATGTTTACCCTGACCAATAATTATTATTTTAATTTAATAACTTTTTTAGCATTAAATTAAAAATAAAATAGTTAATTTACTCAGTAATTTATTATAACTTAAATAAATTTAATAATTTTTTTAAAAAATGTAAAATTTAAAATGCGACAAGTTTTAGGTTATATAAAAATACTTACATAACACAGTGCAATAAAATTATTCCGCTGTCAACGATCGACAATAATGCGCTGAGTTTCAAAATTTTGCGGATAATTTTATCCATTCTGCAAATCTTTGCACGCCTCGTAGCTAGATGCCATGAAGAAAACACTGTCACTATTTCCTCTGACCGAGCATTAAGAAGCCAAGATCATACTATTACACCTCGGCGGAGCCAAAATCTAGGACAGGGAGCCAACAATAATTTTTTTAGGTGCGCATCAAAATAATTTTTTAGGCACGTATTTTTGTACTTGCATTGAGCATAATATTTAAATAAAATTTTTTTAATTTCTTATTTTTTATATTCGTATTTTTATTAATTTAATTTACGAGTGCATAGTCTAATTCATTAATTTGGTTAACTCATAATTATAGCAATAAACTGACAAGTTTATATCCACTTAAAATGTTGAAGTGAAATCACCAAGTAGAAATTCTTAAATGCTCATGTAACCAAAGGACTATATATATATTTAGAGCGCAGCCGTGAGTACAATTCTATAAAAACCAAATTGAATTGAACAAAACCCATTAGTTTGTTTGGATTCATATTACTTTGAGAAATTCAATTGATTTTGGTTTTAATAGAAAAAAATTTGGAATTTTCTATTTGATTTAGTTATTAATACAAAAAAAAAAAAAGAGTTAGAATTAAAAATCAAAGCGAATAGAATCGATTCATTTTGATTAAGTTTATAAACAACTCGGTTTGATTTGATTTTTTTTATAGAAATTTAATTTGTACAATTTACACCGATTCAATTTGATTTAATTAGAATGGACCCAATATTCATCTCTTCATATAATTAGGTTTATTTTGAAAAGGCAAAAAAAAAAAAAAAAAAAAAAAACAATATTCATCTCTTTCATATTAATTAGGTTTATTTGAAAAGGCCAAAAAAAAAAAAAAAAAAAAAAAAAAAAAAAAAAAAATCTCTATATGCAAGAAAACTGACCCAAAATATATGATTTTTATTAAGAAAAAAAATGAAAATATTTACATTTTGTGACTACTTAAAAATTGAAAATATGAATTTTCTATGATCATTTGAATAACTTTCAAGAGTATAAAAATGATTTAATAATATTATGACATTTTTAATACTATAAAATATGAGTTTAAATCTTAGCAGTAGCCAAGTCAGCAGAGAAAGAAAATATATCTTTATTATATAATTCTTTTTATAAAAAAATAATAAAAAAAGCACGTATATGCCAAAGTTCAGTGCAATAATTTGGAGCAGCGTCTTTTTTTTTTTTTTTTTTTTTTTTTTTTTTTTTTTTTATGTGGGGTTTGTGAAGCATGATTTAGTGCCCTTTTTATTGATAATAATGAAATGCAAAAGCAAATCATAACATTAAAACGCGTAGACTTCTTTCTCTCCTTAATTAATCAATGGAAAGGCTTTGTAAGATAGCTTAGTTTAAGCATCATTATTATTATTTTAAAGAATTTTAAGCATCATATTTCCATGATGAAACATTAGAATATTTTTTTTCCCCTCTCCCTATTGAGGATGCCTATTTAGTCATGCTTTTGATTGATATTTTGACTTTTATGATTTTAATATTTATTAAATTTTAAGTATATTTAATAGATTAATAACAATTTACTATATGTTTTATTTTTAGGATTACTATAATAAGTTTTAGTTAAAATAAGCATAATATCCTTTTGGTACATATATTATCTGCAAATTATATATATAACGCTTTTTTAATATTTATATTTTTTTATCTTAAAAATAATTAGTTAAAAATAATTTAGATAATATTATATAACTATAGATATAATATATTCTCCAATTCCCGCCCAACCCAAATCTGTCACCTCCCCAAGACAAGAAAGAAAAAGGAAAAGATAGGATATGATCATGGCCTATCAAATTTATTGACTAATATTTTATATATGCTTGCCCATCCTTAACTTTTTCCCCTCTTTTTCTCGATTATCATTAGAAACAAAAAGCCAAAACGTACTTTTTTTTCTTTTTTTTTTTTTTTATTTTTTGAAGTGAAATACATGGCATAACTAAAAAAAAAAAAAAAGGTTTGATTTCCTTTTTTTTTTTTTTTTTTTGAGTGAAAATACATGCATAACTAAAAAAAAAAAAAGGTTTGATTTTCCACTTTTATGTTCATATACTTGTTTTTTCGTTTTTTTTTAAAAAAAAAAATTAAAGAAAACTAACACAAGAACTAGTGTAAGCAATGCCCGAAATATCATGAGCAAGCCAAGACAAAATACTAATTATAAGAGAGTCAAAAACCTACGAAAAATCCATAAGCATAGTAATAGCATACCTGGACAACCAATCAACCCTTCTTTTTCATTTTTAATTTATTAAAACTTAAATGGATTAAAATAGCAAACATTAAGGAATTATTTTTTTATAACTCTTGTTAAATTAATAAAATTTTAGTAAAATAGAAAAAACACGATGTCAAAGTTTTCTATTACTGACTAGATTATATATGATTGTCATAGAGTGTTTGAGTTTATGAAATTTAAGTGATAAAATTTAAATTCTATTATGACTTCACTCCAACTAATTTAATGTAAACTTTACTAATTTCCTCATTTTTTCATTAATAAGTAAATTTAAATAAATTAATTCTATTCTAAAATATCCTTTAAATTAGTATATTCTATTTTCAAACTAAATGATGAAATGTAGAATTTTATAAATGGGAAAAAAAAGGCTTTGATAGGATTTGACGTTTGATACTATTCGACTGTTAAAGCCCCATGTCACCTTTGGCATCTGACCAAGTAACAAAGGTACGCCATCATCCGGAGGATGAACTTAGTATCTATTCTCATATTTCCTTTCGGGACAAAGTGTGCATTGGCCTTAATGAAGATATTGATATAAATTTTGATGATGATGCTTTGAAGTTTTGAAGGGTGATATTACTGTTTCTAACGAGGAGGATGTTCTTAAGATCATGATTTCTTCTCGTTTAACTAAACAGTTATCAATGAGATGGAAGAAGACTATAGTGGTTCATTAATGGGACAGTCGATTAGATTAGGGCTTTGTGTTCTTGGATTCAATCACTTTGGAACCATAGTATTCCCAAGTTTGGAAACTGGGTAATGACTACTTTATGATTAAATTCTCTAATGAAATTGAACACAAATATCAACTTCTTGGTAGACCTTAGAATCAAGTTCATGATCATCTTGAATAGGAAATAATTAATAATGCAGCTCCCATATATGGTCCTTGGATGGTTGCTATAAGACGTGATAGGAGACCTATTCCAAGGAAGGGTAAGGTGCAAGAAACTCTTAGAATCGATACTGTTTTAGTTGATGATACTGATGAGATAACTAAATGAATTGATCATCTGTCCTCCTTAATTACCTAATAATGATGTTTTTGAGGTTACTTCCACTATACATAATCTAATGGAGGTTATGAGGCTTTGCATGCTACTCAGTTTGACCTACGAATAGTGAAATGAAAATAACCCTTAACTAATGGTTACCTCTTTCTTTTTCATTTTAAGGAACAATAGAATGTTGCAAGAGTACCGATTTTAACCTTAATTGTCATACAGTTACTCAAATTGAGTTAGGTAAATCTGGAGGTGTAAATATGCAAGAACAACTGCTGTGCAATAGTACTCCACCACACACTACTCGTCCTTCCTCTTTGTTGGTTAATTATGATAATCATCAACAATTGCCAAAGATTACAACTACGAATATCTTTCGTATAGATACGTCATCTACTTTAGGGGGAAATATGAAAGCGATTCTAGAATCAGATGTTGCAATTGATAAATATTTCGATTATATGGATGATGAGACTAAGGACTATCTAGTTTTGAGGACGCTGGGAGAGATTTCTATCTAAGAGATTAGTTCCTCTCTTTCTGCTTCCTTTATGTCTATGTTTATTTGGATTTTCAAGATGTAGGTGGCAGATTTTTTTGTGATATTTGCAATTTCAATTACAAGTATATATCCTATTGAAAGCTTATGCAATGTCTTATGGTCTCATTTCAAGTTTCTTAATAATGACAGCTCTTCTCCTTGGCTCATTGTAAGAGATTTTAATTCTCTTCTTTTTGTTTTTGAATGGCAGAGTGGTTCTTGAAATAGGCTTGGTATTTACATAAGCTTTATTTCTTGTTTTAGTGATTGTTGCCTGCTTGATTTGGGTTTTAAAGGTCCTTGGTCTTGGAATTGGGAAACTCTTGATCAAGGTTTTGATCATGCATTGTGTAATGGTTCTTGACATATTGCTTTCCTGAGGCGAGTGTGTTATGTTTGTCTCATAGACATTCGGATCATAGGTCCTTTCTTATTAATTTTGAAGGTATAAATATCCCTAATCCTAATTGGTGTAGTTTTTATTTCCATGCTGCTTGGCTCTTATATGAGGATTTTGATCCTTTTGTTTGGTCTTTCTAGAGATCGAATTCTAATCATATGTCTATTATCACTAGTTTTACATTTCATCTCAAGCTATGAAATTAAAATAACTTTGGGAATGTCTTTCATAAGAACACAGTTCTTTTAGCTTAGATTGTGGGCATGCATCATGAAACTCGATTTTCTTAGCAACTTTCAAACTTGGAATTTTCTCTTAGCTTGAAATTAGATAAAAGTTCTTTAATAAGAGGAATTAATCTCGTTTAAGAAATCTATAGTAGATTGGTTGCAGTGGAGGGATAGGAATACAACTTATTTTCCAATTAAAACTCTAAAGCGTAGAAAGAAAAATTTTATTGAAATGTTATAAGACGAGAATAGCAATTGTGTTACAGATATTACGGCTATGTAATAGATTATTGTTGATTTTTCTTGACTTTATATGCTAAAGAGGTTTTGGTTTCTCTTTCTTTTCCTATTTGTGGTATGTACCTAACTATATCTCCTTCTCTTTTACATGCTTTATTTGAGCCTATTTTTGATATTGAAGTTTGAGATGCTCTTTTTAGCATGAAACTATGAAAGTCTCATGTTCTTGATGGTTTACATATTGGCTTTTTTCAAAAATATTATAATATTATTGCACTTGATGTTTACTCTAAAGTGCATAATATCTTTAATTGAATGTGATTTATCCTCCTCTTAATTGCACTACCTTAGTTCTTATCCCTAAGGTGGCTACTACAACAACAATTTCTCAATTTAGGTCTATTAGACTTTGTTCAGTTGTATATAAAATAATTACCAATGTAGTTGTTGATAGAATTAAAGCTTTTCTTCCTCAAGTAATAGGCCTTATTTAAACGAGATTTCTTCTAGGTAGACATATTACTTATAATATTATTATAGTGCAAGAAGTTATCTACTCTTTGTTGGCTCAAGGGTCCATTTCTAATCTCGGATTTTGATGATTAAAACAAAACAAATAAATTTGAATTATATTATTTGTGCTAATATTATTTTATGCAAAATTCTTATGGAAATATCTTACTCTTTTGTCTGGCTCAGCGGGTCCCATTTCTAAATCTGCGGTTTTGATGGATAAAACAAAACAAATAATTTGAATTATATTATGTTGTCGCTAGATGTATTGTATTTTTATGCAAAATTTTCTTATGGAAAGAAATCGTAACCAAGGCAAGGGGAGATTGTTGGCTCAATGGTCAATTTTATCTTAAGATTTTGATGATTATACAAAACAAATAAATTTAATATTCTTGTATGTGCTAATATAATTTTATGCAAAATTTTTAATATGGAAATTGCTGAAGAAGGAAAGTCCCTAAAAATCCAAAATTCTTTGAAGACTATTAAGATTATTGAAGATTTTTTAGTGGTTAGTATCTTATGATATATTTTAGGATATAGAGAATATTCTTTTATAAGCACAAAAGTTTTTCTCTCTCTCAAAAATAATTTTCGAAAATTACCTTAATAATAAAAGTCAAATCTTGCTCTTTTAATTCTACTTACCTAAATGAAAAAAATTTTGGCTTAATTACTTTTGGTAACAAAATATTTGAAAGAGATTTGTATATCTTTTATTTTCAGAAATTTCCTTATAAAAAGAAAGTCAAATCTTTTCTTTATTCTTCTTACCTAAATGAAAAAGATTTTGACTTAAATATTTTTGTCAAACAAATATATAAAAGATTTATCGTGTATCTTTTATTTTTGGAATTTCAAAGATATTCTTGAACTAAAGATTCAATGCTTTCTAAACGGGATCTTCATCCCTCTATGAAAGACGTTTTCCTCTTGTGAAAACGTGGTGGTTTTTCTTTTAAGAGAAAGAGTCCATTGAATAAAAGTTTTAACTCTCCCAAAGCTCTCTCTTCAAACCCCCTTTTCTTTTTGTCTTTTTGCTTCAAAAAATATTTTTAAGAGAAAAGAAAATTTAATAACAACATTTTCTAAAGAATAGTTCTGATCTTTAAATTTGTTTTCTAATTCTATTTTATGTTATTCCTATGTTTATAATTTCATTTCTCTCTGTCTATATAGATTTTACAATCTGTTGTAGACTAGAAGTTTGTTTTTAATTGAAAAACTATTGTGTAATAACTTAGGTGAAAAACTACGGTGTAATAGGTTATCAAGCGACGTTCTCCTTGTGTGAGATTCTAATGTCTTGATATGAGTTTTTATTTTCTGCAAAAACAGAAAGGGTCGAGGTTGACTAGAACCTTTAGAAAATCTGGTGGGACAAAGGTTAGATCTAGGTGTTGATCCTTGTAATGTTGGTTTGTCTCTTACCTTTGAAAAGAGATAACATAGTGGAGCATCTCAGGATGAGTCTTGGAGAGTGGATGTAAGCGAGTTAGTGCCGAACCACTATAAATCTCTGTGTTTAGCTTCTTTTATTTTTTGAAGTTCTGCTTGATTCTATTTTGTTTACACAACTGTTAATCTTTTTAGAAATGCAAAGTTGTTAATGAATTTCTGTTTCTAAAAGAAATGGCTTAAATTGTTAATGTCAAATGTTCTAAAAACTGGAATAAGTTTTCCTTCTCTGCAATATTAGAACTCTGGAATGTCTGATAAGGTTAATGGTTTTGATGTTCTAAAACTGGAATAAGTTTTATCTTCTCTGAATATTAGAACTCTGGAATTCTGATAAGTGAATATACCAAGTTCTAAACCGTTTTTCTATTTACAATATATTTCACTACTTGGGTTTCTAATGAGTTTTCTAAACTTGATTAAAGCTTTGTGAAGCAGTTCTAATTTCAATAACCGTCTCTCACACAGTCTTATATGATTTTCTAAACTTTATGAGGAAGTTCTAAATACAATAGCTTTCCGTCATAAAGAAGTTCTAATATGGAATAAGACGTTGTGAAGCAGTTCTAATTAATAGCTGCACTTTGCATAGTCTTTTTATAGAACTTTGTAAGGAAGTTCTAATCCATAATTTACTCTCACAAGTTCTCTATTTTTCCGCTACACTTAGAATTCTATATTTTGTTTTTTTTTAAATCTAAAATTTATAATTTTTTTTTTAGAAAACCCAATTCACCCCCTTTTAAATTCTAAAAGATTTTTAGAAAACTCAATTCACCCCCCTCTTGGGTTGTGCCATACATATATGGGACCCACACTCTTGATGAGGGGAAAAGCTAGTAAAAATAGTTTCATGGTTATTAAAATAGATTTAGAAAAGGCATATGACGATTTTGTTGGGATTTTCTTCATGATTCTATAAATGATTTAGATCTTCCTGCTTCTATTATCAAAGTCATTATGAATTGTGTTTCCACTTCTACCATGTAAGTTTTATGGAATAGATAATTATATAATAAATTTTGTCCATCTCATGATCTAAGGTAAGGGCACCCCTTATCCATGTACTTGTTTGTTTTATGTGTTGAAAGGTTAGCTCATTATATTTCTCTTTCAGTAGCTTGTAAACTGTGAAAGATTTATCCATCTTAATTGGTTAGCCGTCCTTCAACCCATTTATTTTATATGAATGACCTTTTGTTTTTTTTTGTTGAAACTATGGATGATCCTGTTATTAATGATATTCTAGCTGCTCCTTACAATTCATATGGTCAAAAATTGAATAGCTCTAAAACTACAGTGTTTATTCTAAAAATGTTCTAGTTGCTTCTCGTAGAAGATTAAGTAGTTCTTTACGATCTCTAAGGGTATCTAACTTTGGCAAATATCTTAAAATGCCTCTTTTACATGGCTAAATAGCTAAGCACACTTGTCACCATATTTTGGATGCAATTTCTCAATGTTTCAATAGTCAGTCTGCTTCTCAATTGTCTTTGACGGGGCAAGTCACTCTTTCATGTCTGTTTTAGTAGCTACACCCATTTTTTTATGCAACCAACTTGTCTTCCTTTGCACATTTACCAAGAAGTGGAGAAATCATGTCGATAATTCATATGGGGCTCTACTGCTAATCATAGAAAATTAGCGTTAATTTTGTGGAGTTGTATTCAATCTCCAAAGATTTCTGATGGTTTGGGATTTTGTAACTTGTCCATTTTAAATTCATATTTTATGATGAAATTGATGGGTCCTCACTAAGAGACCTTATGCTTTTTAGGTATAAGTTATGTGTTCCAAATCTAAAATGGGAATGTGGCAGATCTTGACCAAGTTTTCTTGTTCATCTATTTCGGTTGTTGTTAGAGTTATTCATCAAGTTAGGCTTGTATTATTGGGTCTTGTTTAGGCTGCGACTAATGGTTTATCTATTCATTTTTTGTTAGATAGTTAGATGGATGTGTTGGTCTGGTGTTACTCAATAAGTTGATTATGAAAAGTCCTTCTTATATGCGTAAGGATACAATGAATTTATATATTACTCATTCTGGTTAATGGAATCATGCTTTGTTGGATCAGTAATTAAGATTTGAGATTATAAATAGATTAGTTGTTATTATAGCTCAATCTTCTCTTCTTGGTGAGAATAGTATATGTAACACCCAAAAAGTGGTCCTGTAAGACTAGATGGAAAGTGTCATATTCTGTGCCGGAGGCACGTACTGATCAATTTCATTATTATATCCATTTCCTCCTTTTACTTTGCACCACTTTTGCTTATTGCCCTTGTAATGTTGAAGAATATTGGTTGATCAGGCCAAAATTCATCCACATATACCTCATGTTCTTAACCATTATGGAAGAAAAATTTTAAAATTTTCAAGTACTTATTCCTTCTTTATCATCTATGGAACTTATATTGGTTGATCAGGCCAAAATTCATCCACATATACCTCATGTTCTTAACCATTATGGAAGAAAAATTTTAAAATTTTCAAGTACTTATTCCTTCTTTATCATCTATGGAACTTTACAAATCCATAGATTTCTTCTAGATACCTTCACAATGGTTATATAGAGGAAGTAATCATACTTTCACATCTGGCCAGGATATAAAAGCAAACCATTTTTTCTCTATGCATGTTGAGGTCTCAACTAATTATCTCAATCATTACAAAATTCATTTCATAGACTTGCACACAAACAACTTAGTATCACTTCTAGAAAATATATTCTAACAATAATTTACACTCATGTGTACAATCCCATACCATATGTCGTATCAGAAACTATTTACTCTTAAAATCATAGACACATAGGAAACACGTTTATAAACTTGTAAAAATTCATATAATACTTCACCAATCCAATACGTGATCTTATTATAAGACCAATTAATTCAACTTAAATATTCAAGACAAGTCAAAAATCTCATACATTATTAGAAGCACCCATCCTCAGGTAACATCTTGCAAAACTCAATTCATTCAAGGAATAAAAATTTATCAAGCACACATATTCAATAATACTATTTGAAGGAACATAACTGTTCACCTTAGCGATTTTAAAGACATCATAACAATCTTATAAATTTACCAGATCCGCATTAATGGGAGGTTTCAGTTCAGACTTAAATAGCATGTAATAATATTACTAAAAACAAATCTCACTCACACACCAAATCCCCATTAATAATATTCCAAAATTGCCTAAATCAGTAGCTCTGGTACCACTAAATATAACACCCATAAACTGTGATAGAGGACTAGATGGTAAGTGTCACATTCTATGATGGAGGCATGTACGGATATATTTCATTATTTTCTTAATTCTGTACTATTGAAATAATGGAATAGATCAGTACATGTCTACGACACAGAATATGAAACTTACCATCTAATCCTATAGGACCGACTTGTGGGTGTTACAGTATATATTATCAGCACTTAATAAATTTTGGTTCTTTCAATGTGAACTTAGCTTATGAGTTCTTAACGATGAATTATCTTTTTTTTTTTTTTTCACAGATCATATTTGGAAGCTTATTTAGAAGTGGCATAGGCTTTATATGGCTTCTATCGCATAATAGCTTTTAACTAATATGGAGAGAAAGTGTAGACATTTGATGGAAGTGATTATTTGCCTAGTTTGTGTTTCTGCACTAGTGGTTTTGCCCTTGGTATTTGGCATATGACAGTTCCTCCTAATGCATAGTATTTATTTTTCAATCCTAGTTGATCTATTTTTGATTGGATAACTTGGAATTTGCAAAGAACAGATTGGAGCTTTAGAAATGTATCATGAACTTCTTTTTTCAATGCTATCCTTTAGTATTTGTGGAAAAGTAAAAATGGAGTGATTTTTCAAGAGGAAGCTCTAAATGCTACCGGTTTAATTGAGTCTATCATTTAACTAAGGACCGTATGAATGTGATTACTCGTTCATTACAACCTATGACTCAATCTTCAATTGCTACTTCTTAGGTGTCTTGGACTTTACCAATTATTTAAAGTTTAAAACTTCACATTGTTGTTTTAGTACCTAATTATGATGAGTTAGCTTGCTAGTGTATTTTTCAGAGACAGCATGAGAGTTTGGCTAGTCGGTTTTACTGCAAATGTTGGCATATCTATGATTTTGGATGCAAAATTATAGGCATTATTTTTAGGAATTCAATTGGGTATTAACTAGGAATTTCTCTTTATTTGTGGAATTTGATAGTTTATGAGTTGTTTAGTTTGTTAAGGGGATTCCGTATGCTAAAGCTAATCTTAGTCTCTGGTTTCTCAAGTTCACACCCTTCTCTGGTCTAATGCTCAGATTCTTATTTCTCATTTCTTTCGAGAAGCTAACTTATGCATTGACTGACTTTCTAAATTTGCTTCATCCAATCCTTTGGGGTTTAAGTTCTTGATTATCCTCCGTCTGATATCTTGCCTATTATGACTCATCATTACCTAACTAATTTCATAATTTCCTTTTGGATTAGTCCTAAACTTGTTTAGTGGGATAAAAAAAAAGTCAGATTCGACTTTTTCGGCCAATTTGATACTTGAACTTGTTTAAAATGATTAAAAATATAAGATTTAAGATTTTGGATCAATTTATCTCCTGAACATATTTTAAATGATTAAAAAGATCAGGTTTAATATTTTATGTTAATTTAGTAATTGATTCTTCATCGTATTCATAGACATTTAAGATTGTTGTAGGCATAAGAAAATATAATTTATTTTAAAAAATTAAATAAATATGAAATTAAAGAAAACCATAGGAAGTATATTATATCCTCTTCACCTTGAATGATGATTTTGAGTTCATAAATATATATTAACTAGATGAAGGCTCGTGTTTTGCACGGGTTAGTTTACCAATTATAATTTATAATTTATAAACAATATGTATTTCTAATATATGAAGCATATTTAGTACAGATTATAAGATTCATTTTCCGTGTGGTTTGCTTTATTAAATTTTTATGTTATATAGGAATTATAATGCCGTTAATTTAGTTAAAATAATTATAAATTTCAATTAATCTAGCAAAATTTTAGTTAGAGTTTATAATTCAAACACTATTCCTTTATCCTAGATAATAATGTTATATAAAATATAACGTTCTAGATTCAAATAATTCAATGTGGATAATATAAAACAAAATAATAGATAGAATAATCACCATTTTGTATCCCAATAATTCGATCATAGTAAAAATCTTGTAGAAACCAATCAATAAATAGAGAGTGCTAGAGCAATTGTGATAGATAAGGAGAAGAAGAAATAAAAAAAAAAAAAAATTAAAAATTGATTTAAGAGAATCAATATCTTTATAATCTAAATAAAATTGAAAAAACAAATAATAAAAATACGGAAAAATATATAAAAGAGCAATACAAAAATAATACCGAATCAGATCTAAGCTTCGCATTTTTTTCAACCTTCTTCATTTAACAATGATATCAATGAAAAATCAAATAAGAAAATGGATGAACCAATAAAAATAGAAAGAGAGGATTATAAACAAAGGAATGGAAGAGACTGAAAAGAATTATACAGTAAAAAAATATAAATATATCAAGATAGAAAGATAAACAAAAAAACTAAAAAATAAAAGTCTTTTTTTTTTAAGTATTGAGGGAGAGAGGATTTGAATTCGGATTTATTATGGGGTCATATATGTATTTACCATTAGGCTATGCCTTAATGTGTAAAAAAAAAAAAATTATTGAATCAAACTTAATTGGTTTGAGGTTTGAAAGATAGAGAACAATAGATTTATATAAATAGTTAGCTACAACTTACAAATTTCTAAAAAATAGAAAATATTTTTAGATATGGATTGGATTAGTTAAAGATATTTAGAATTTGATTTTTTAAAAATAAATTATTAGTGATAATAATGCAACTTATATTATTTTTAATTGACAAATAATTATAGGATTTTTTAAAAATGAATTAAAAGTCTAGAATATTTGTAAAAAAAGAAAAAGAAGAATTCTGGAGGATGCCAAGTTAGCATTTACAAAAAATTTTATGGTTCAGGATTTTATGATTTTTTATATATATATATATATATATATATATAATAATTAAATAAATTTAAAAGCTAAATTGGCTTAAAATATAAAATTTAACATTTTTATTCGGCTAAATAAATTTAATGATGAAATTGGATTTTATTCATTTCTTTTACAAAGCTACGAAAAGGGGTTTTATTAAAATATTTTAATAATTTAAGCTTTATTTGAAGCCAAAGACATCTTAGCGTAATGATTTAGATCCTTTGACCCATCAAACTGTACTAAAACAAAAAAATTGAGGTGTGAAAAAATTATTGAAATGTTAAAAAGCTTCCACTGGATGCGCCAATCAAGGCAGCCTAATCATATCAGTTTCGTGTGGGCCCTATTTTAATCTTCACTTCATACATGATACGTAGAAATCAACTCAATTTCAACCATATATTAATATTTCTATCAGAATCAAAGTTTTCAACTTTATGACCTCTCTTCCTAATTTACTAAAATCATTTTCAATTTTCAACTATATATATATATATATAAATTTGAAAATTAGGTTTGAAATTAAGGTGAATAAAAATCGGTCAAAACAACTGAAATAAACTGAACTGACTTCAAAAAGAAATTTATATTATCTGTCAAAAATAATTGGTTGAATTCGATTTGATAAGTATTTAATTTTATTTTTGGTTTGTATAAGAAAAAAAATTTAAGTTATTCGGTTTGGTTTTTAGAAATAATAAAAAAATCAATTTAACTCAAAATTAACTTAAAAACTGAAAATTTGAATAAATTGAACAAAGTAATTCGATTTGGTTTGATTTTAAATTCCAATTTGATTTAGCATAATTTTTTTAACAAAAATGTCAGCTTTTACTAATTTGAGTTGGTTTGAATAAAAGAGATCAAGGTTGAATCGCATTCTACGTTTTTTTAAAGAATTCATTTTTCTAATATTAAAAAAATTAAAATTTATGACTCGGATATATCAAAGTACTTTTTAATACAAGTCAACAAACAATCTCAAATACAATTGATAGTATATTAAATTTTTAATTTTAATATAATGCAATATGTTTAGTTGATCTTGTTTTGAAATTTCTTATTGATTCACACTTTGTTTTTGAGAATTTATTATTATTTTAAAACTATTTTTAAAAACCCCAAAAATTAATAATTTTCGAATATAAATAAAAAATTATTTATAAATTAAATTATTCAAATAAAGTAAAATTTTTATTATAAATATTACATGTAATTTAAGCGAATGAGAAAATAGAGTAAAACCTAGAATAATAATAAAATTTAAACGAAGTATAAAAATAATTAAGTGGTTCGTGTTATTAAAGTTTGGCGCGTGTTGGATGGAGATTAATGAGCGATGTAAAATAGATCCTGCCTCTCAGGTGGCGCGTACATCAACATAAACACGAGAAGGCTATCTTCGTCATTTCATTTCTCAACTGTCTCCGAGAACTGTACAGTACGCGCGAAAAATAATCCCTCTCTTTCTCCTCAGGATAAGTAAATATGAATTTTTTTTTTTTGAAAATAAGT
This sequence comes from Jatropha curcas, assembly GCF_014843425.1. Next base: position 610,466 of record NW_023591768.1, read on the forward strand.
AAATATGAAAATTTGATTACTTAAGTTTCCTTCTTATTTAATATTTATTTATATCATAATTGGTAGTTTTATTTCACTCCTGATTAAAAATTTAGACCGTAAATTTTATTCTTTTAAAATAGTTTCAACATACAAAAATATTATCTTATTACATGAAAATTCAATAATTTTTCAACAAATTAATTTTCTTCAAGTAAAATAATAAAAATAAATTATTAAAAAAATGGAACTTACAATTGATATTAAATGGAGGAAAATTTAGGTTTCGTCATGTCCGCTTTGAAACAAAGAACGAATTGAAATCAGTCATTCCTGAATCATTTATTTCTATTATTCCAATTTCTAAATAATCATTTATTTCAATTATTCTAATTTCTAAATAAAAATTAGTTGGTTTTGCATATATTCAAATTTTTCTAGCAAAAAAAAAAAAATGAAAAGGCATTGGAACTGGTCAAAGCTAAAATTGGATTGGGACTAATAAGTCCAAGTTGATTCCATTTTCGAGCTAAAATTGATGGTTTATGAAATTAATTAGTCCTATATAAGATATGGATTATAAAAAATTTAAAAAACCTAAAAAATTTAATGAAAATCTGACAATAAAATGTTTACAAAATATTAAAAAACAATTTTCTTAGTTGAATAATGTGTTTTAAATGCAAATTTTATATAAAAATTACTTTTGCTGATTCAACCATTGTTTTTATAACTTTTTACATAATTTTATAAATATAATATAATATATAATTAATGATTCGGAAGGATATAATAATAATTTGCCTACGTCTAGTCCATCACCTTCGGTTCCATGCCTGTAGTCTGTATTATTTATAATATTTTATTGTTGAAATTATTATTATTCATTTTATTCCTGTTTTAAGAAAAAGGAAAGAACCCTAACAACCTCACTCTCGCTTCCCTCACTATAAGTAACAGTAAAACATCACTTTCCTTTTTCTCTCTTCCTCCTTGATCACTGTCAGATGTTTCTCTCTTCATCTCCATACCCACATACACACACTTACAGATAGCTAAATAGAGAGATAAAGAAAGACTTTTGTTAATCCAAATGCCATGATTTATGTATAAATTTATATATCAAAATTCAAAGTAGCATTTGCTTTGCTTTTTTTTTTTTTTTTTTTTTTTCTTTTTTTTTTTTTTTTTTTTTTTCAGTAGCTTCTTCTTAATGCTTTGATTTTTTTTTTTTTTTTTTTTTTCAGTAGCTTCTTTCTTAATGCTTTGACTCTTCTTGATTCGATTCCTTTCTTCCATTTCTCTGTAAGTTATTTTCTTTTAATTTCTTTCTTTAGTAGCCCAAATGTGGATTTCAGGATTTCCATTTATTTATATTCTTTGCTTGCTTGGGGGGGATTGCTCTTAAATGTGGATTCCTTTTCTTTTCCTTTATTTTCTTTTTTTGGTAGCTTTATGTTTTATTTTTGCGCAAGAAGCTAAATCTATAGTTAAGTTTAGTGATTGAGTACTGGAGTTACTGTGTATGTGTGGTATTCTAAGTCTGATCTCTTAGTGGAAATGATTTTCTTGAAAAAAGTTGATTAAATATTATTTTTATTGTCGTTGCAAAAGCTTGACTATTTATGATTTGTAATGGAGCAGATCTTGTGGATAAGTGATTATGAAGATGGTGCAACTTCTGTGCTCAATTCTCGTATTGCTTCTCTCCTTCCTCTTACCCAACGGGAAGGCGGAGATTTATATTGTTACCATGGAGGAGGAGCCTGTCATTAGTTATAGAGGAGGTGTTCCTGGCTTTAAAGCCACAGCTGTAGATGCTGACGAGGAGATTGACACGACTAGGTATTGCTACTAGTGTTACTTTTACTTATGCATATACTATGTCTAAGTTTCTGTTTAGGCTGTATTGGATTGGATTAACATATTATGGGTGGGAGGCTGGCAGCTAATGTTAGCCAACTTGGGATGACTTCACTATTCATCTATGTTTGGACTTTTGAAATTTGGGTTGACTCTGTTTTTAACTTTTCAGGTGGGAGATCTTGACCTAAGAGATCTCCTTGTTGGACTACGTATATATATATGTGTGTGTGCTTCTGTTGATCAGTTGATAAGTGCTTTTAGGCTATATCAAGTGTTGGATTGAGTTAGCTGCTTAGGGAAGTGTTAAATTTGTGCATATGCGAGCTTTTGTGCAGTTATGATTCTCTAAACTATAGTTCTCAATCTTGGGGAAATTAATTGCTGCTAACATGCTGTTAATGTGTTATTGTTGGTCTTCTATGTGTTTCTTGCTTTGATTAGATGATGAGTTTAAGCTTTTATGAATCAAATTGCATACTCAGAAAGTTTTGGAGTTGACTAAACTTGAATTTGTTCTTGACATCTCTTCATATAAGTAAGCAAAAACAACAAAAAGCAACTTTTACAGAAAAGAAGAAGTGGGAATAAGGGAGATTTTCAAATTTAGTTTTATGCAGAATTTTGTGCCCCGGATAACATGTTGCTTTGTTGGGGGATTTCAGGGTAAATCTTGTCTGGGTTGCTATCCTATTAATGCTATACACTCATCTTTTTCCTTAAATTATCTTGGATAGATGCATCCATGCATGTTCATGCCTGCTTGTGCTGCATGCCTCAACTTCTTGTTTCACTAAATATAGCTTATTTTCTGTCCCATTCAATTAATCTGTATTCATATAGTGTGTATGATCTCTTCCTTCATCCTGCTCCATTGTGTGAATGGAGTAAATTGTTTGTAAAATCTTTTTATTCTCATTCTTTTCCTACTGTTATTTGGACCTCATTTCAGTGAATTGGTCACATCCTATGCCCAGCATCTTGAAGAGAAACATGACACGCTTCTTGGTTCACTTTTTGATGATGGGAGCTACAAGAAACTCTACAGCTATAGACATCTTATAAATGGTTTCTCAGTTCATATATCCCCTGGACAGGTGAAACCTTAATTATTATTCTTTGTGTTCTATCTTCAGTTCTCTTAATTGGTTGATATTTTGTTGTCCTTTTGCTTTCTTATTCCCTTACATTGTTCCGACATATTAGTAGGCAGAAACCTTAAGGCGTGCCCCTGGTGTGAAATCTGTGGAGAGAGATTGGAAGGTGAGGAGACTAACAACACACACTCCGCAGTTTTTGGGTCTTCCAACTGGAGTTTGGCCAACAGGAGGTGGGTTTGACAGAGCTGGAGAGGACATTGTGATAGGATTTGTTGACTCCGGAATCTATCCACGCCATCCAAGCTTTGCAACATACCACACTGATCCATATGAGCCTCTTCCAAAGTACAGAGGAAAATGTGAAGTTGATCCTGATACAAAGAAAAACTATTGCAATGGAAAGATTGTTGGAGCCCAACATTTTGCCAAAGCTGCTATAGCAGCTGGGGCATTCAACCCTTCTATTGATTTTGCTTCTCCCATGGATGGTGATGGACATGGAAGGTTAGATGCCATGCATTCTACATTATCAATTTCAATGCAATATCTTTGCGTGATTTAATCATTTTATTTTATTTTGAATGAATCTTAATCTAATCTAGTGTTGCTTGACATGAAGGCGAAATGTTATAGTTTCAGAAAGGTTTTGGATTTTCAACTTTCATGCTTGTCTACTATCCATAGTCAGAATACTGATTGAAATCACTTCTAGAGAACTTACCAGTTACCTACTCATAAACTAAAGCTAAATGAAAAGTTTATGTGAATGCATGTTTGCATATGGAAATAAAACATATTTATGTTTCTAGGTCTAATACATAAATTTGACTTTGAACTTTCCCGATACTCCTTGTGGCCCCTTGAACTTTGTGGGAGTTTTATCATGACCCTGTACTTTTACATTTTAGTAATAACTATGTCCCTCATTAAAATGAAATAATTTTGCGGGAGTTCAATCATGAAACTGCACTTTCACATTTAATTTGGCGAGGGACAGTTATTAATGAAATGTGAAAATGCAGGGTCATATGATTGAACCCCCGCAAAGTTCAGGAGCTAGAAGGAGAATCGGTCAAAGTTTAGGGTCAAATTTACATGTATTTGGCTTTCATTTCTATTGTCAGTTAAGATAATGTGGTGACATCTCTCTAGCTGCAGAAAATATCATTGACACTAAGACTGAAATTCAAATCATTTTAACAGACTTTAGGTGAAGATTTATATTAAATCTGATACCACTTCTCTTGTTTTTACGTAATTGATACCAGCCATACAGCTGCTATTGCAGCTGGAAATAATGGTATTCCTGTTAGAGTGCATGGTCATGAATTTGGGAAAGCAAGCGGGATGGCTCCTCGTGCTAGGTGAGGATGATAACTTCTGTTGGTAATTTCAGTTTGAAATTTTTAATATTAACGTTTATTTGACCTAATGAATAAGATTATTTATGTGCAGGATTGCTGTGTACAAGGCGCTCTACAGGCTTTTTGGAGGCTTTGTTTCAGATGTGGTAGCTGCTATTGATCAGGTATGCTATTACTTCATGCAACAGATAAAAAAAAAAAAAAAATTGGAGAATGCTTCATCTGTTTTAGTTCCTTTTTTTTTTTCCTGTCACACTTGAGTTTTGTACTGGAATATTGCCTGCCGTCTTTGCTGTCTTAACTGTAATATAACCTAATCAATACTTTCAGAATTCTCTGCTTTCAATGGGCCTCTTGTGAATAGTTTCTCAGGTCATTTTGATGTGATGTTTTATGAGTATTTGAAGGTTGTTTTTATTATCAAGGCTTCTTTGGTCTTGTTTTATATTTGACTCTGAAGGAAAAATCTTCATGGTTCATTTCCTCTTTTTAGCTGAATATATAACTCTGTGACATATATGCCTTGGTTCAGTCATGTTATTATGCAAGGAAAAAAAAGACATGATAGTTTCTCAGTTCATTGGCTCTGACATGTTGCATTGCTATTATTAAGTAAATATCAGATGAATACGTTGCCAATCAATTCCACATCAGTTTTGGTTGTTGTATGCGCATGGGATTGCTTCAAGCTGAGAGACATTGTTTTTTATGTTTAACTTTTCTATTTCCTCTCTGAACAGGCAGTTCATGATGGAGTTGATATACTCAGCCTCTCAGTGGGTCCTAATAGTCCTCCAGCAACCACCAAAACAACGTTTTTAAACCCCTTTGATGCTACCCTTCTAGCAGCTGTGAAAGCAGGTGTATTTGTTGTACAGGCAGCTGGTAATGGAGGTCCCTTTCCCAAAACCTTGGTTTCTTACAGTCCCTGGATAACATCTGTAGCGGCCGCAATTGATGATAGGAGATACAAGAACCATCTGACCCTGGGAAATGGAAAAATTTTAGCTGGAATTGGTTTGTCACGTAAGTTTTACCAATTTGCTGTTTGTTTCTTCTAAATTGGTGTCCTTTGGGAACAGATGTAGCTTAAAATGCAGGACACCGTATCTGCATGTTTTCACCATTCATCTTGTTAACTTTTATTGCATTTAGGTGCCTTATTTTCCATTTGTATTCTCTGTACTGTAGTTAGTTTCCTTGGCTCTGATTGGTAGTTGTATGCGTGCCCTTTTTCAGTGTACTTGGCTTTAGGCATGCCACAAAAATTTTTGTTTGATAGACAATTGACAGTTTTCAGATTTGCATTTCTTTTTTTTACTTTTTTTTCTTTTGAGACTGAAGTAACTTTAAACGGCCACAGCAAGGGATATGCTACTATTTTGGTGCTGTGCCCTTGAATTCAGTTGAAAAGCCTTTTCACATCATCTCTTCAACCTTTTCATTAGTTATCTTCTGGAATCTGGCACGTGGGATTATCTCTGTTTTCTAAAGCTGACACCCAACTACTTATTGCAGCCTCTACGCGTCCAAATCAAACATTTACCTTAGTTGCTGCAAATGATGTACTGCTTGATTCTTCAGTGATGAAGTACAGTCCTTCAGATTGCCAGAGACCAGAAGTATTGAACAAAAACTTGGTTAAGGGGAATATACTTCTTTGTGGTTATTCCTTCAATTTTGTTGTTGGTACTGCATCTATAAAAAAGGTTTCAGAAACAGCAAAGAGTCTTGGTGCTGTTGGATTTGTTCTTGCTGTGGAAAATGTTTCTCCAGGAACAAAGTTTGATCCAGTCCCTGTAGGTATTCCTGGGATTCTCATCACGGATGTCGCTAAATCAATGGTAATATTGTTGGAACCTTTGGAATTGCTTAATCAATACTTTATTTCTCATACAAATTTTTGGATTTTTGAATTGCAGATTAGCTTTGGTTTATCATGTAATTACTCTCAAATAGTCGATGATTAGTCATATCTTAAATATGCATTGGACTAATAAATAAAATACGCTTTACAGTTAGCACCATCCTCTACCTGCCATGTTTGAAATTCGCTTCTGGAGCTTTTCAAAACTTTTGATTGTTGATTACTTCAGCACTTTGCTCCCACACTTTTCTTCTTCAAGAAGTACCTATGTTTTTCATGTTACTAGTCATAAATTCTCATGGTTATATATTTTGGTCCTTGGCCATTTCTGTTCTACCAGGATCTTATTGATTATTACAACATTTCTACACCAAGAGATTGGACAGGACGAGTGAAGAGCTTCAATGCTACTGGAAGCATTGGTGATGGCTTGATGCCTATACTCCATAAATCAGCACCACAGGTGGCATTGTTCTCTGCTAGAGGGCCCAATATAAAAGATTTCAGCTTCCAAGATGCTGATCTTCTTAAGCCAGATATCTTGGCTCCTGGTTCTCTTATTTGGGCTGCTTGGTCTCCAAATGGAACCGATGAGCCAAATTATGTTGGTAAATAAATTTTCCTTTTCAATCAGCACTCTATAATATTGCTTTAACCTCTAGGCTCTAGCTTCCCATAAAACTTGGTCACTCTAAAGTGGAACAATTGAAGGAACTATACGCACTTTGGGGGGGCAGGTGTAGAGGAGACTCAGGAGAGGTTCAGTGTTTGAAGTCTTGTGAATTCATTGAATACTTAGCTAATATCGAAACTTGGCTACTTGACCTTTAGATGGAGGATATGAACTCTTTTTGTCAGAGGCTATATTTTTGGGTCCAACCTAAATCTGTTGAAAGAAGAAGTAAGGTCAAACTTGACCTGAACTTTCATTAAAACTGAAACTCTCTGAAACTTTTAAAGGTCAAAATTGGTCATGACTGGAATAAGTAGGAATGACTTGAAACAATTTAAATTTTAAATTGAAAAAAATTAGGAAAAATAATTTCGGATATTTAAAATGGAAAAATTTCAAAAATATAAAAGTGGTCATCAATGATCATCCCAAACTAATGCAGAACCCAAATCAGTTAAAATGGATTCCTAAAAGTTGGACACGTTGGGTAAACCTGACATGAAATTGAATGATGTGATTGAAATTGCTATCTCTAATTGAACCATTTGATGCAAGTACAGAAAGAGATGTGCATTTGAAAATAGTTTTTCTTTCACATCTTCTATTGAATGTAAAAATTTAGAAGAGTACTTACATATCAGAAGAAATTTTGTACTTGCATAATGCTTTTAATTATTTGGAGCAGGAGAAGGATTTGCCATGATGTCTGGAACTAGCATGGCTGCCCCACATATAGCGGGAATAGCTGCTCTTCTGAAGCAGAAACACCCCCATTGGAGTCCTGCTGCCATCAAATCAGCCTTAATGACAACATCAACAAAGCTGGACAGAGCAGGAAGACCTCTTCAAGCACAACAGTACTCTGAAACTGAAGCCCTGAAGCTGGTTACAGCTACTCCTTTTGATTATGGGAGCGGTCATGTTAATCCAAGGGCTGCTCTTGATCCTGGACTCATCTTTGATGCAGGTACTTTTGCTACTCATCCTTTATGTTCATGTGCATATATGTGTATTTTTTTATTGGTTGATGGCATGCAAGTTAATGCTTAATTAGCTCAATAACATGGAATACTGCAAATCGGAAGTTTAAATTAACTTCTGAACTTTTGGGATATCCTCTGAGCAATTTTGGTCGCAAATTCATTGCCAATAAATTTTGGGAATTAGCCGAAGATTAGAGCTGTATTTTGTCACTGTAGTCTATAATAGATTAATGGACTTGTTATCCTGTGACATCCAACTATTTCCTAAGCCATCAGAAGGCTTAATTAAAGTTACAATTTCGCCGTCTCTCTCAATTTTTTTTTGGAACAATTTAGGAGATCGCAAGGGTGATGATATGAAAACAGAAACTGGGAAACATGGTTGAAAAGTTTTAGTGTGGTCAATAAAGGAATGTGAATCTTATTTTCTGGTAATGAGTTTGTAACTTTCTATTGACAACAATCATATATCCTAAATTGTGCATTTTTCCCTTAGCATAGTGTCCAACACGTTGCAAGATTTACTTTTCAATGATTAAGATTCTTTAACTAAATATTTTTCATGATTTTAGTAATTATCAACCTGTCCATGATAAACGTCCTTTTCTATATATAATAAAAATGATATATGTAATGAAACCACTTTGAAGTTATTAGTCAGGGTTTGAACTTATAATATATATAACCACTTTAGTTGAGAGAGTTATTAATCAGGGTTTGAAATAGTAACCATTTTCTAGTTTCTACTATAAGTTAAATGGTTGACTACTTGAACTTGTGACTTGTTTCTCTATAAGGTAAGTACTTGACCACTCAAAAACTAGCCCAAAATTCATTAATTTTCAATTTACTTAAGAAAGAAAATAAAAATTATCCTTTTGAGTTCAAATATAGTTCTAACAGAATTAGTGAATGAGCCAGAGGACTGCCTCTGTAAACTGAAAAATGCACATTTAGCAAAAAGCTTCACATATTTTCTCTCTTTTTAGCTTCAGTATATATCATATGTCCTTTAACCATTTAATTTAGTGCATAACTGAACAAAAAATGCATTGCCTTCTTTGTTTTGTTTTTGTTTGTAGGTTACGAGGACTACTTGGGATTCTTGTGTACAACACCTGGAATTGATGCCCATGAGATTAAGAACTACACAAACTCTCCTTGCAACTACACCATGGGCCACCCTTCAAATTTCAACACCCCATCAATCGCAGTATCCCATCTAGTAAAATCTCAAACATTCACTCGCACGGTCACAAATGTTGCCGAGGAAGAAACCTACGTGATCACGGCCAGAATGCAACCGGCCATTGCCATTGAAACTAACCCTTCGGCAATGACTCTAAAGCCTGGTGCATCAAGGAAGTTCTCGGTTACTCTTACCGTTCGATCAGTAACAGGAACATATAGTTTTGGAGAAATTTTAATGAAAGGCAGCCGAGGGCACAAAGTAAGGCTTCCAGTAGTAGCTATGGGATATTGGCGATAAAATGTGTTATTTGGTGGTGAAAGTTAAGGTTTTATGGTTTTAATATTCTTTGTAACATGTGGTAATAAAGATATAAGGGCAGATATGTTTAATCGAAAATATGTGGAATAGCTGTAAAGATAACCTGTGTAAGGAAGAGACCTCTGGTTTCTTCCGAGTGTAAGTTTTGCTAATATCTTTAGTGATTTCATTACTTGTACTTTTTGCCTTTGGGATCTTTTATTGCCCCTTTTGTGTATTAATCATAATCTTTGCGGCAAGGATTTTCTGTTCTTTATTCTCTCGAGATAAATTTGATGAAAAAATGTCTGTTCGTGTGCATTAATGTCTGTTTAGTGTTTAATCTTATAGCACCTTAAATTTTGTGGATGATCTTTTGTGTATTTGAAATTACAAATTTTAATAATATTATACACTTTTCCATACTAGCAACAATATTTCTGTTTTAGGATTTTTCAATTTTATAAGCAAAACAATTGATTTGCAGTTAGCATAATCTTTTGAATAATATTTTTTACATTTTCAAATATTTAATAGTTGTTTAATTTATTTAATTTTACAAGTTAAAGTGTTCTGTTTAATTTTATAAATTGAAATATAATATGTCAAAATGAAAGTTAAGCATACTTCTTGCATATGAAATATGCACTATTTTTGTCAAACCCGTTTGGTGCAATTATATTAAGAGCTTTCTCACAAAGATCGGCTAATTTGTGAAATGAGCTTCAAATAAGTTGGCAAGAAAACGGAAACTAAACTAGAAAGGAATAACTAAATTGGAAATGAAAAACAAACTTCGTTTAACAACTTGCAAATGCAGGGAAAGATTTATACAAGTCCATATCACCTTGTATGAGCAGAATATGCCATTGCATCTTTCTAATTTCTTCTAAAACCAAATATGCAAAAAGTAAACCAAGAAGACATGTACCCTGGCTCAGAGAACAAATAGATGTGTAACTTATATGTGCTTTCAAGGTTTCCATGAACTTTATCTGTAACTTATTATAGTTCAGAGAAAAAATAGATGTGTCTAACAAGATACCTGGCAACAAAAAGAAGGAAACGGATTGAGCACAGGAACTCCCGAACATGTGGTGAACTCACATGTGTAGATATCTGGATTTAAGCTTGATTGGCTTTAGCTTTTATTGTAGTATTGGGGATAACTCTACTCACCTTTAATCTTTGGCTAGAGATGCAACAGATTGATTAAGATTCTTTGTGGTGAATTAAGCACAGTTGAAGATGATGTTTCATTGGACTTGTCGCGAAGATGGTTGGCTCGCATTATGAGAAAGGTTTGTAAAATTTGTCAAAGTTACTCGTTTTCTTACTAATTAAATATATGCCTTTAAATCCTTGGGATCCTTGTTTGTTTGGGCCTAACAAAATTGGCTCTTGTACGATACGTGACAATTCTTGGGATACTTTTAACTTTTATTTTAATTTATTAAATACTTCAACTTACAAGATTGTACCGATTACGTACTTCAGTTTGTAAAATTATTTTATTGAACGCTTGAACTTGCAAAATTAGATAAATCAAATATTTATTGGATAGTTGAAAACGTGAAAATTATTGTTGTAAGAATTATACTAACTACATATTAAGTAAATATTTTGTACATAAATGCGAAAAACAAACAAAAAAGAAACTACTATTGCTAGGATGGAAAATGGTATAATGTTACAAAAATTTGTAACTTTATAGTATGAAAAGGTCTTTCATAAAGTTTGAAGTGTCATAAGATTTTTTTTTTTTTTTTTTTTTTTTTGTTATCAAAATTTGTAACTTTATCAAGTTAATGCAAAGGTCTTTCATAAAGGTTTGAAGTGTCTAAGAATTTTTTTTTTTTTTTTTTTTTTTTTAAGTATATGGGGTAATTGGCCATTTTCTTGACTAGAAATATTGAATGTTTTCTTTTAATAGTACTTGTTAAAAGAGAGAAGAGGGAAGGGGGGGTGGGGGGGGGGTGGGGAGGTGAGTGCGAGAGGAGCAAGTTAGCGCATAGAACGTTGCCGAGGGCAGCCTTAGCAAAGCTGTAGTAGGAAGATAAATGAAGCTGATGATTGTTAATTCTTGTTCCTCGTGTTTGTTAGCCAGTATAATGCCTTGTAAGTGGAATGCATGTCATGTAATGCATCGAAATTGGGACGGATGTCCTACGACTGCTATGTGAAATGTTTTTGCAGCTTTATGCAATGTTGTGCAAGTGCAGGATTGTTGAGAATCTCTTTGCAATTTATGCATGTTGGTGCATAAATGCAGATGCATGGATTAGAAAAATATGAATGATTTTAAAACTGCAATAAAATAGGATTCCAGGGTCAGGCTAGACAATAGAACTAAGGACAGGAGCTCCGGTTTTTCCCCTAACTGACTGTTTGGGGTTTCCTTCATTTTAATGGCTATGGTGAAAGCTTATTCTTATTGGTTCGTACTATTGCCTTGGTTGTGGGAATGTGGGTTAATGGTCTTTAATGAGAGAATGAGTTTAAGTTTTTTTCACTCAGGGTTAGACCTATTGGTATGTTTAATGTTGGGCTGAGATGGATATTTAAAAACTTAGGGCTTTACAACCGCTTGCTTTGGTCAATGGAGATACAAATGTGAGATAATGAGTTGAAGCATAATTTTTTCGGCGTAATCCTTGATTGTTTATAACCCTTTAGGAGGAGGTAAGTTATTTTAGGCTTGCCTTCACTTATTGGGCAATAATAAGAAGAAAATTTTTGGGGTTTATTTTAAGGATGAACTTAAGTAGAATGGGTTTAAATGGGTAAAATATAGATTTCTGTATAGAGCAGGGTCCGTGAGGTTTCTTCCGAAAATCAGTGGCTCATGCTGTCCTTTCTTTTGTACTAAGTGTTTTCTCTAATTTTCCTTTATCTATTTGTGAGATTTGCAGACAAAGTTATGAAATAAAGTTTTGGGCGGGGAGGCAGAGGGAATGGGGGTTAGGGGTATTAATAATTGGCTTGCTTGGGAAAAAGGATGTGTAGGCTTAAAAAAGATGGTGGAATGGGGTATTGGAAGAACTTTATTGCTTTAATTGTTTTCTATGCTGGTAAATAAGGATGGAGGTTATTTTAACTTGAACTATACACTCTTCTCTTTTAATAAAATCCTTCTTCAAAGCTAAATTATTTTTGGAGGAGATTTTCTTAAGGCTTTCTTTAGGAAGAAATCTGAGTTTTTGTATGAAATATGTGTGTTTGTTTTTTCTAGTGGTGTTTTGAAGCAAATGGTTAGATTGCAGGTAGATAACGTGGATAGCATTAAGGTGCTAAAGTGATTTATTGGGTCACAAAAAATGATGCTTTCTTTTGTGGATGGTGTACATCTTTATTCATCCTAATAGAGAGTTAAGATCTTTTTTGAAGGTAGGAGATAGAAGTTGGAATACTATATAAGCCTTATGGACTATTTAGGTACTGTGATATTAAGGCAACCAATTATGGAACTAATTAGCGTTGTTTGATAGGAGGGGTTTTCCTTATTTAGAATTGTGATAATGAAGGGAGTAAAGATATAAGGTTAAATCTGGATATTAATGATAAATTTGAAGTATTTGGTGGAGGAAACCTATATAATTGAAATAGAGATATTTTCGTATTTAAATATATGCTTGACTCCCTCCAAAGATTATTGATTTATGTGATGAACTAATATGAACTTTTGCTTCAACAAAGAAAAGCTTCATCGGCGGGGGTTGAATATTGAGAGAGATTATCTTTTTGTAATGAGATAGAGGATATTGATCAAACATTTAGTCCTGTGATAGGTCGATGGGTGGCAATGGAGGTTAGGAGGCCTTTTGAATGTCACCAATATGCTAATATCTCTTTATTCAATTTCCTTTTTGCAGTGTTCAATTCAAGGGTAAAAAATAATTTGCTGAGTTTCTAGTGATTATTGATTGGCAAAATATGGTCACTAAGAATCTAAATGTTTGTGGAATCAAAAGATGGACTCGGCTGCTCTATATACAACGCCCACTGCAGCGAATTAACTTGAATGGAAATGGAGGCATCGGTGATAAGTCCAACATGTGCTCTCTTCCTACGTCGACTTCACTTTTGTCATGGGCCGGCATGCCACATGTCCCTAATTAATCCGTTCTCAAAGCTTTGGAAATGGCTGTGTTTGTTGATGGTTTCGGATCTTCATAGCTTTGGACTTTAATACGGATTATTGGTTCATTATAAACAGTAGAGGCAGATCTTTCAGAAAGGGTTGTCTCGGGGTTCAAGAGGGCAATTGGTAATTCAGCAGTAAGTAGATAGCCATAGCACTGCGTTCTTACCTTTCTTTATGCGCAATGAGTTTTTTATATTTTAATTTGCGTAATTTTTCAGATTGTCCAAATACCTTGTTTAATGCTCTTAAAAATCTCCTCAGATAACAATTAGAAATTGGATTGATGAGTTTTGGATTGTAGAGAAGTTCTAGAATTTAAGCATGAAATACTAGTGTTGGGGTGGATTCTGGAGACAAGCAAATAGGAGGTGCTTATAGCTCTAACTAGGCACTATTCAACACGTTTTATGATTTTCCTTTAAAAAGAAAAATTAAGTCCCGTGAACAATATGAAAAAAGATTGGCATCACAATCCGAGATATAAAGTTTTCGATCATATACAAAGTGTGGACACGTCAAATATTACAGTTAAAAATCAAATAAATATACTACTTTATAGTGAAAAAAAAAAGTTGTAAAATCCTAAATAAAAAAACGTTGAAAGTTTTTATAAAAAGATCAAAAAGTTGACCAAATTTTAGCCACTTTCTTGATTCCTTTGTCCTGTTTTGTGATTTGAATATGGGATCATAACTTTGCATAATCCATAAAAATTTTAAGGAAATTTTGCCTAGACTGGATACAAAAGTCTTATCTATGTACCAATCAAACAAAATAGAAATTGGTTTAAAACTTTATAATTACTTTTGTTTATGAATATTAATTGGGATGTACTGTACAGGGTTAGAAGTTTGTGTATTCTTTATTATTAACGAACTCTATTTTACTGATTTGTGTAAGACGACTCTATTAGGATTCCCACTTGTTAATTTTATATATATATGGCTTCTCATTTAATAATAATTACACTCTTGTATCTCTCCATATTTTGCTCTCTATTCCTTCTCTTTCTTTTTCCCTCTGAGTTTTATATTATTTTATAACATGTTTATCTTATCACGATTAGTTCTAATCCACTACATCGATTAGTTTTAACCGCTATGATTTATTCTTAACTGCTTTGATTTTAGTATTCTTAGCATCGCTTGAAAAAGATTATTTTGTATGCTTTAGAAGTTTCGTTTGCGATCTTGAGTTAAGGTGAATGTGTTTATGATTTTGTTTATATTCACAAGGTAATTCTTTATAACAATTTGAGAATTATTTTAATTGAATTAATGTGATCATTAAATATATAAATGTACCCACATGCGTATGACTGTTAAATTTCTTACTAGATGCTTATGTTTTGTAATTGAGTTTGATTTCATCATGTTCTTTAAAATTAATTATAAATTAATGATTTAATTGCTCATATCGACTATCATGTCTGTGGTCAGGAACAGACGTACATGTTTAAAATTCTTAGTTTTGTTTAAATTAATTTTCGATCAATCCGACATACAAAAATTATATTTTTGTTTATTTGTCATACTTCTGGAGTTCAATTTTACGTTTCTATTATCACTTGCTACTTTGGTCCTATTGTATTTTTCAGGTCACTGTTATTTAGTTTAGAACTTTTGTTAAGGTAAATGTTTGTATATGCTGTGAGACAGGAGAAACATAGATTGTCTTGGCCGAATTTAATGAACTTGAATTTCTTTGTTGTTAGGCTAATATAATAATTTAATGGTAAAGGCAATAATAAAAACTAAATATGGGACTAATTCTTATTTCATAACAAGGATTGTTACAATACCCGTTTATGCATAGCTAAATCTTACAAATATTTATTAGCCCCTTAAGAATTAAATCTATTATGAAATGCTATATCTAACATGCATATATTACATAGATGGAATCAAAATTATTTAATTAAAATAGTTCCAAAAAGGCAAAATATGTTCTCTTATCGAATATTTGAAAATCTTAAATAATTCGTTTGTTCTTTGGAATAATTCGAAAGAAAGGTAACAAAATTAAGAAGGCAATCATCATGAAATGGATGCATTTAATCATTGCAAAGCTCGTAACATTGTAAGGATTAATAATCTGCAGTATTAAGGTTAATGTTTGATATTATACGTTATTATTTATATAATGGCATATATAATAAATTATTTTAATTATTATCTAAGGTATATATCTATCCATATGGTACAAATAATATACTTATTCATTTATTTTTAAGATATAAAAAATTGTTGTTGTTTATTATTGTTGAACCGTATCTTGAATCGATAATATATTATACCAATAGAATTATGCTCCTAAAGTAGCAATATCGAAGAAAAAGTTTTAAAATAAACTTTGATATATGTCCCTTTTATCATTTGAGCCAAAAGTATTGAGCTCTTAATTAATATCATGAAGAATCAGTTCTCCATTTTCCTGAAGTGAATGGAATGACACATAATAACTGAAACATTAAAGTAATGAATCCACCCAATCTAGATTTGAATGCAATTCCCTGAAGTGAATGCAATAATAAAAATTGGGTGTTCACATGAATGAATGAAAAAGATATATTTTAGTCACTACTGAGAATATTTAATGAGATCAAACAATAAGATTTAGCAATTATGGTGGCCACAGTAATTTCAGGAGAAAAAATTACCACCAATAAGTGGTAAAAAAAAATATGGGATATGGAATATTGGGTTATGTACTTGTTGTACAAATCAAAATATCGGAAGAAAGCTTTACAGTAAAGGAATTAACTACCATAGAGGAAGAATTGTAGCGAATTCCAAAGATATTTATAATTGAAAATAAATTATTGTTTTGTAGACCAAAAGTTTACAAATTCCAAGTACTTTATTATTGACATGATCGGGTTAGACATGCTCGAAGAATATATGATGTGAAAAAGAAATCCTTATGAAGGGATATTTATTGAAGAACCAGAAGTTTCTTCAAAATCTAATGATTTTCATGCTCAGTTTGTTCTCAAAGTTATTAATTATTGAGTGTAACTACTTGTATTAAAAAAAATAAAGGGAAATTATCTGAAATAAGATGAAAAATGATTATTCTTACTTGCAACCCTGAAGTGCAAAATTATATCAAGCAACTAGAAGTTGCATGATTATTTGCGAAATGAAAATTACAATTTCCAAGATTATTGCCTATTAAGAATTAAAAAATGAAAATGAATTTACACAAGAATTTTTTAGGGCAACCCATTGTTGTAAATTTATGGCTCAAAAATGATTTAGTAATAATGTAATTTATTAAATAATTACAATTAATTGCAAGGATTATTATGAGACGAAGCTACCAAGTTTTTTAAGGGGACATGGTATAAAATAATAGTACTTACTCGCATCAAGCCAGATGAGGTTATTATAAGTTCCCTCATTTTATAATTGTTTTAGAAAATTATTATCTCATCTTAGACAATTTTTTTAAATGTACGGCGTATATTCCGTAATTGCTCACCAACAGCACCACAAAACAAATGAAGGTTGGAAAATATATCAGAGTAAATGAAATTACATCTTAAACTTTTCTCAAAAATAAAGAAAGATATTTAAAAATTTGCTAATTGTTTATGAGATCCCGACATTAGAGGGAGAAAATTAAGCAAGTAGAAAAGAATAATTGATTGGGATAAAAAAAAATTATTAGTCTTAATCCTCATAGGTGTGTGAATTTAAAGGTTTTAAAAGAATGTCAATTTACAAAATATTAGCAAAAGTTGCCAAATACTGAAAAAAATTAAATCTCTCCATAAAAACTACTAAAGAATTAAAGTCTCGAAGGATCAAATGTAAAAAATCTAAGGCAACACCTGAATGCATGGTAAGAAAATCAAGATTAAAATCCTAGAAAAGAAAATATTAAAAAATCAAGCAAAAGAACCTGACATGAAATAATTAAGTTTTCGAAGAAGAAACTCAAAATTAATTGAAATCAATAAATTATGTCATAAGAAAAAAGTTGAACTGATATAAAAATAAACGTCTGACGATATTTTTATTATAATCTAAGCGCTTGATATTGTGAAAAATTGAGGACCTTGAGTATTGTCTATTGGGGAACATAGACATAAGAATTGATTGGCGCAAAAATAGAAATATGTATAAAGGCCATCAAGAGATAATTAGCCCCAGTAGAAATACAAATATGTATTTTGTGCCGAAATAAAAGGGAGTCATGAGGATATAAAGAAACTTGTTTCACCAAGTATTTTTCGCGAAGAACTGAATTGATATGAGGATAAAATACCTCATAGTGGTGGATAAATATTATTTTGGGCAATTTAATAGAGCCGTCTAATTGAATTAAAAAAAATATGACGTAACTTGATGTAGATATTCTATAAGTTGAAAAATCTCCGAAAGAATTTTAAGTTGCTTTGAAGCATAAAATTAAATTCTCGAGAAATTTCTAAATGTTATAAGAGCAATATATGGATTAAATGATATTCATGAAATATTGAAAAAATGCTTGAAGTAAATCGAGGCCAAAGAAATATATTCCAACTATATAGATTAAAGATTCAATATCATATAATTACCAAAAAATGATGTTTATGGCTAACAGAAAATATTATATTATTTTATGCTATATTATTTTTAATATAATGTTTTAAAAAAAAATTGGGAAAGCATACTTTTGATATTTACTGTTATATAAATGAGTAAGTGATCTCAAATATCTGTTTTGAAATGATATTTTTAAGTAATATGTTATAATGTCAATAAAGAAGTTTTATAGAGATTATTTGAATATGATTGTTCATTATTTGAATCCTATCATTAGAAGAGCTAAAAGATTATGGAATCTAAGAGAAGAGTTTGAGATGAAACATAAATATAAAAGTTTTGTCTCGGGTCTAGAAGATTGAGCATGTTCATAATGAATAATTTGTAACCACATTAATATGAAAAAATGATTTTAGTGAGGTCACTTAAAAGATTGATCATTTTTCAACTTTGAGAAAAATTATGAAGAACTTTATTGGTCCTGAAGTCACTATATCTTAGTGTAATAAAGAAACGCTAATAAAGAGTCATATGACTAATAAACATTTTTATAAATTATTAATTTGCAAAATATATTTCTTCTTGAATATGAAGAAAATAATTAAATACTTATTTGGGATATCTCCTATGGCATTGAAAAGTATGAGTTTATTATATACTAATTGAGGGGGAGTAAATATGAAATTGAACCAAGGTTTTTTTCCCCACTGATTTCCCTATAAATTTTTTTAATGAAGGGCAGTATTTTCAATAAATATAACTCTTTTTCTTCAATTAAATTTTTTTTTCCACAAAAAATTTTCTTAGTAAGGTATTTAAATGAGGCATATTCTTTGAGAATGGACAAAAAGTAATGAAATAGAGTGATGTCCTATATATGCAAAGTCTATATAATAAATAATTATTAATAAATTGTTTAGAATTCTATTAGGGTTCCACTATAGTAATTATATAATAAATGTGCTTCAAAAACACTCTCGGTTATCATCTCCTCATAAAATTGCTCACCTTCTCTTCTTTCTCTCTCTTTTTAAAAAACCTTTATCTTTTTTTGTCAAGTGTAAGTCAAAATACTCTCAATTTCAATAAAGAATGATCTATAATTAGTAGAAATGGAGAATCGATCAATTTGGGCATGTAAAAAATAGGTTTATAATAGTAATTAAGATATGGTTATCTTAATAATAATTTTATTAAGAAGATTTCAATCCGAATATTAAACTAAAATTTAACAAAATTAAAATAAAATGAAGGTTTTTATTCCAATCCTGGATTTCACTCTCCTTTTAAAATAAAGGATATAATTCTACATAATGCCACAAAAATTTTAAATAATAATATTGAAGAATTTTTGAAGAAAAATTAAAGAGAAAAATAATTAAAAATTATACTAGATTTTGAGCAAGTTAAGACAAATTATCCTTTTACGCTTGACTCTCCTATTTTTTTCAAAAAAATAAACGAACAAATAGCCTAATTTTCCATTGAAACTGTTTATACTTTAATTCTTCAAAAATATTAAAAAAAATTTTCCAACCACTAATGTCCTTTTGAAATGAAAACAAATAAGATTTGTGTCCGCCCTAGTAAAAAGAGAAGTGACACCAGACCATTTTGTATGAGAAACATTTGGGTAGCACGTAAATCGAGCATCATAGGGTCCCCTATTAAAATACATGGAAATTGAAAAACCGTAAAAATGGCACAGAAGATCTCACTTATCTTTAACTCGATTACCCAGGTCCAAGGATTCAATTGTCCATCGGATATTCTAGAAATTTGTTTATGTCAAAAATGGTTATCATCACTAAGAGTCTTTTTTGTGCAACAAAAGTTTAAGCGTCTACACTTTACGTGGAATAAATTAGAAAAAAATGGTTATAAAATCAATAATCAATTGTCTCACATATTTCATGTCTCAAGCTAATGTGTTCTAGAATTTTCCATTATAGAATCTTTGTAGAAGCTTGGACAATATTGCTTTGAACTGAAAAATTTCAGTTTCTTTAACTCAATAGGAGCCATTCATATAAAAAGGAATGGATAATGGGGGCAGTGCCCTGATGAATTAATTCAATCGTGAACTCAGTCTCTCCTTTTTTGGTGCATCCAGGTAAGTCATCAGGAAATACATTTGGACATTCCATTTAACCACATGAATATCTTGTAAATGTTGGCTGTTTGTAATTTGGGCATTCAAACAACTATGAGCTAAATATGCTGCACAACCCTTCCTTAATAATCTTTATTGGCACTAACGGCAGAAATCAAACATGATGGGAACTGCTTATCTATCTCCCTGAAATATCACTCTAGGGTTGATATGGTAATCACTAATGTACTCTTTTGTCAACAATTAAAATAGCCCATATACTTTGCTAACCAATGCCATTCCTAGAATCACATCGAATTCTCGAAGGGACAATATTATCAATCTGCTTTTAGTATATTGCATCCTATACAAATATCACAATCTCGATGCACTCGGTTAACTTCCACATTATCTCCTAATGGGGTCTCTCACTTTTTAAATCAATAACCCCAGTGTCCGTATGCTCACTAATGTATTGTGAATGCAAATTAATAGCTCTTATAATGAGTTTGTAGAATCTGGATCCTATTAATGCTGTCCTCATTGTCATAAATAGATGCTACTGAGTGAACTAACTTTGTTGTATCCTCGTGCCTCTTGCCTACTCAATGCAATAGACCATCTAACTTGAGCTTGTTTGACCAGAACTTTGTCCCTTGGATTCGTACACCACTGTAGTTGGTTGCTTCCCGTTCTACCTTACCTCTCCTCTCCTGAGGTACCGTTCAAATACAACTAACTATGGTGTTTTCTGTATAGACATCTCAGAACAACTATACTCTTTCCCATTTTTGAAAATCTCAGATGCCTCAAGGAGTCCTCTTAATTATATTGGATCTAATTGACCCACATCTATAACAAGCACTAGTAAACCCTCGCGATACTCAAACAAATGTGTTTGCTTACCACAATGCACACAACTTTATTCCTTTTGTTTCTGAGGTTTTGTGCTTGGTTACTTGGCTTCTTCTGGTAAGAATTGGTGCATTGGGACTCTACTTCTAAAACCCCAGAATATCCACCTCTAACATTAGATTTGAGTTACAGTGGGTTTCCTCCTATACTTACTAAAAACTTTCGTGTCTAGGCTCAGACACAAAATGCGTCTTGCTCTTATTTCTTTGCTCTGATCCTCCTTCCTTAGTTTCTCAGCTCTAATGCAGAGATATCGAGCTCAAATATCTTCTCAAATCAGCTGGCAGAGTCAACTTCTTTTTATAGCCAAGTTTAGTCCTTCCTCAAACCGTCGACATTTTGTTTCTTTGAGTAGAGACAGGAATGTCCAATAATCGGGACAGCGAATTAAAACTTTATTCATATTCCGCACAATCATATTCCCTGTTTAAGTCTGACACTACAAAAAAAAATGCGATTTTGCGACGTTTTGCGACCGAAGCATTCGTTGCAAAATTGGCGATGCCAATTGCGACAATTATTGATGATTGGGGAATTTGAATAATCCACAACGATTGGATCCACATGGCGATAAAGATTTGTGATCGAAAACTCATCGCGTCGCTAAAACTAGCGTTAATAATTTTCTGCCAGTTTTGGTTTCCCATTTTGTGACGAATTACGACTAATTGGCGACGGAATTTTGCGAACATTGAAAAATTCTGTCGCCAACATTGGTTGCGCTTGCATTTCGTGCAAATTAGTTCCTGTTTGCAAGAGATTAGTGACCGATTTGGGCGACCGATAGTTTTGTGCGGCCGACATGTAATGTCGCAGTCGGTCGGCCAATTTGTCTGACCATCAAAGAGACATCGGAGGATTAAAATATTGCGATCGATGTTTTTAATTATGTCGCGACC
Organism: Jatropha curcas; assembly: GCF_014843425.1. Next base: position 632,366 of record NW_023591768.1, read on the forward strand.
GACAATAAGGGCTTTCAATAAGCCTTGCCTCGTGCTGTCACGAGCAAATAGCGCATCTTCTCTTCTCCTGTCTCCTCTCCATTAGCAGCACAGCATTCTAGGCAGATTCTATTGTCCGTTGCATGCATCGGTCACCGGAGAATCGGGGTCTCGCATCTTCTTCCTCTTCGTCGCTCGGTTCAGGTGCTTCTATCTCCCTCTCCGTTCATAACTGTATTTTTGCTTTTTTTTTGTGGATTTTCAGTTTTATTTAGATTATTATATTGATTATTATATATTATTATAAGAGGAAAAAGAGATTGTAATTTTATTGTTAAGGTCATGGCCCCGGTTCGGTTTCTAACCTGGAACTGATATTCTCTGTTATGGTAATGAACCGAAACCCCACGAACCTGGCGGTTCAAATTTGAACCGGACCGACGGTTCAAGGGCCGGTTTAAGGTTCATGGGTAAATGTTAAAAAAATGAACGCTGAACCGGCCCGCGAACCGCGGTTTCTGTTCGGTTTCTAACCGTGATTCCAAACAAGAATTTATTTGTTGCCAATAAATACTTAATTTATAAAAATGTATTAAAAAAAAACCTTACATTTTCACTTATTGGTAAGAAAAAAGAAGGTTTTAGGAGCGAAAAAAGCAATCATCATTTTCACTTTTTTTTTTTTGAAGCTCATCATTTTCACACTTTAATTAGCCGTTTTGAACTTTTTTTTAACAAATACCTATTTTTTTTTTTTTTTTTAATCAAATGAACTATACAAATTTACACAAAGTTCTAAAGTTCAAAAACGACTAAATGTTTTATTATAAGTTTAATTAATTATTTAATGTTATTTATATAATTTACTAATTAAGTTTCCCCAAAAATGCGTACATTGTTGTTTTTCTATTATAAGGGACAATTTGGAAAACTACAAATAAAATGAAAAATATGTAAAATATGATGAGTTGATTATTTTTTTTTCACAACCAATTATATTTCTATCTTCCTCTCTAATATTGGCTTTATTTTCATATCATCCAATTCTAATTCCATTAATTGTCATATTCCATTTATTCATTTTTTTTCCATAATTCCATTATAAAATTATGGCACACAAATTCAGCAAAAGCTCTCAAGGGAAAGCGAGTTGCTCAAAGCGTGGAAGAAATTGATTCAAATGAATCCCATTGATTTGATTTTTCACCCAACAAGAACCAATCCCAATATTTCAATAGGTAACTACAAAATCAGATATTTTAAAGAAGCTACTTTGCAAAATATTGGTTTACAAGATAATGGAGAATCAATGCGGTTCGGATTATAATTATTGTAAAAAAGAATATGCATTCAAGCTTGGGAGGAGGATTGGCAACTCTCAAATTGGCATTTAAACACATCATCCAAGTGAAGGTGGAATGATGTAACTCAAACTCAATTATCCGTCATCAAGGTATGGTGATAGCCTACAAATCCTTATTTAAATATAGTGATGAACTAATAAAAATTGAAAATGGCTAAAATTGTTTTGTATGGAACGATTTATCCCTTTTTTCAATTTTGGAAAAAAATTGATTTAAAAAAACTATTGTAAAAAAGCATTAAATCCTTTAGCAAAAAAGATACCTAGGAATACACTTAAAAGGACTATTGATCTATTTATTTAAAGAAAAGAAATTTTAAAAATTTATTTGCAAATTTTAATGGTAAAAATTGCATTTGTTGTGATATTTGGTGTTAATGCTTTGGCAAATTATTTTATATGGG
>NW_023591768.1:634611-672391 GCF_014843425.1 Jatropha curcas
TGAATGAATGCATTAAGATACTCCTACCCCAGGCTCTTCATCATTAGAACGATCAAGCTAACAAACATCTAATCACGCACAGTAGCAGATATGTTGGGACAACTGAGCAAGGGAGCGTCTACTGGCTCAATCCGAAATGGGTTTAAGGCACCCACATACATTTTTCAAATGTGTTTTAAGGACAAGTGTTCATCAAAAATCTTGTCATGTTGGAGTGGCCATCTTGAACTTAGTTGGCAACCTTGGCTTTCAGGAACAAGGCACATAGGAGTCCATGTCACCACTTCCTTGTGGGTTTTTCGAGAGCAGTGCGGACCTCTCTAGGAAGCTTGTTTCTCGTCTCATATCTCTGAGCTCCAGCTTGCGAGAGGCAGGTTTTAGAAGGGCAATCTTCAATCCAGAGTTTTAGGGCAGGTTTGTAGTCGCAGCAGCAGGACGCGCCTGGTTGGAGCAGCGAAGGTCCCACTCTTCCCAAGCTGGAAGCCGTCATTTCATTGACCATTTCCCCATTACGTGAGTTCAGGCTATCCAGGGCGGTCCTTTGGAGCAGCTAGTGCCCCGTTCATTCTTCTGGCCCTCCCAATTCTGGCTCATTACTAGCTCTAGTTGTTTCACATGAGGGTTTGGATATCAGCAAGGTGCCATTGGTGCGCACGATGGGGTTGTCGGAGTGTAGAGCGAAGCTGGGTGTAAGCTCGGTGAAGCTGGTGAAGCTGGTGATAGCCACTCGTAGGTGCTGTCTGGCACTTGGGGTGGCGCGCGTCGGATTGTGGGACACCTGCTAAGGGTTAAGGGTAGCTAGACTTAGTGTACGAATGGTTTTGGTGTCATCAGAATAGCCTGATGTGAGGGTGATGTGGACTCTCTTGTCAACTATGCAATGACTGAAAGTAAAACGGGTAATTCATCATGCGTCTCATTGTGTGTTTTACCCCATGCTTTATGATAATGTCCGTGAATGCGCATCAACAAGCACGTCATAATCTGTTTAAATGATATGATTCACATCATTGGGCTGCTACATCCTAAAGGATAGGGTTCTATGGGCCTATGATCAAAATAGAGAATCGCCTTTATAAGGGACCCTTGAGCCTTGAGCATGAGTTACGCTAACGGCACTGTGAAATCAGAAACAAAGAGTTTTCGCGTGGTCAACGGTATGCCCATTATCATGGGAATCACCAAAAGATTGGGTGGTTTGCGGAAACAGAGAGACCGCTTTTGGCTGGTCCGTGCGAACATAATCACAGAGACCTGCCCGATGTTCAGACGCCTACTTGCTATCCCAGCGACTTTTAGAAGTTGAAACAAGAGAAGAGAAGAAATTCATTTGAAATTTCGTTTTTTTATGCAATGGAGAAAAAGAGTTCGTCCAAATCCGTTTGCAAATAGAAATTACAACAATTATCATTAATGTCATTAATCCATAATTTTGTCAACTTTAGTGTTAAACTTTCTCTTGCATCCGAGTATTTTAAAGAAAGAGAACTCAGATTTAATGTCCGGTACCCAGCTGCTGCATAAACAAAGCATAGTAAAAGGTAATGCGCCATAAAGAAGAGCAGGTTAGTTTTATTCAAACCAATCTTGTAGTCCCACTATATCATGCAACAAAGATTACTAAGATTCCCAGCAGAGTCCGCAAACTGTGACCCGCTACCGCAAATATCATAATGGCATATGAATGCATGTGATAGGGAAGTAAATCGCACGTGAATGTATGAGTCGCCACCCCAGCTTGTCATTAACGATTTGACTTAGGGTAAAACTAGGAAAAACCTAAATCACTTCCCAATTTTAATTAAACCTGTTACTGGATTTAATTATCCTCAATAAGTCTAAGGCATAATCTCGAAACTGAGGTGATCCCGAGACTATGTATGCTGATGAAAGCTACCAAAGAATGAATGTTTTGCAAGATGATTGGACCAATGGCTTCGTTTTAAGTGAGTATGAATGATTGCGACTTGCCGCTCGGGTTAAATGCGCTGACGCGTGCTACGTACTTCGTTTGAATGGAACGAATCAAAGGAGTCCACGTAAGTGTCCGATAGGCTCTTCTTAGTAGGGCTTTAGATGGGTATGCGCTTGATGCATGAGTGTGTGTAGCTTTGTGCAATTTTTGTTTAGGCACTTTTTAGCCATTAAGAATTGATTGTTTTAAGGCACTTGGTGCCAAAATGTTGATTATTGAGGCTTTTTGCCAAGAGAAAGGAATTTGGGCTTACTACTCGCAAAGATCAAGTTTGTGCCTTAGTTTGGCTTGCCATCGAGATTAAATTGGGACCATTATCCCTATTACATTGCCAACGTATTGATTGTTTTTAGGGCGATTGGAGCTGCTAAAACTTGAATGATTTTAGGCTTTTAGCCGAAAATGAATTGAATTTAGGCATATTGGTTGCCAAAGTGGTTTGATTCATTAGGCTTTTAGCAAGAGAATTGATTTAAGCGAGATTTGTCGCTATAGCGAAAGAGATTAATTTTCACTTATATAGCAATTTATTTGCTTAAAGTGATCTATTTTAAAGCTTTTTATCCAATTAAATTGTATTAAAGCGATTTGGTTCGCTATAAAAGATTAACTTGTTCAGCTTATAAGCAATTTGTTTGCCTAAGATGAATTTTACTTAAAATTGAATATAGTGCAATTTAATTGCATATTAAAAAAAAACGTGTTTAAGTAGGACCTTTTTAGTCACAATCATCTGATAACTGACTTAAGGCAAGACTGTTCGAGAATAAACGGTCAATTTCACCAATAGTTTATTGATTAACTAGGGCCTTCTTTAAGCCAATACTAGTTCAGATTTATGCGCTTTAAATTACCACGATTGTTAATTAATGCGGGCATTAAGGCTTAATCTTATTCTGATTGAGGCAATTTTATTGTGCTAGTCGGATAGATTTATGGAATGCATTCATGCAGCTTATATGGAGTTATAGCGGAGTAGTAAAGAAGCATGCATTTGAAGTGGCTAAAATTAAATACAGTCGTAGTTAATTTATGTACCTGATTTAACTCTCCGACCGGGCTTCTTTAACTCAGGTTAAGGCTTCCTCGTTAAGGGAAATATTCAATTAAAATGGAGTTTTAATTGGCCAACTTAATAAGGCGAAGAAAAAACGAAAGCAGAATATACATAAAATAAATAAAAGATAGCAGAAAAGCGATAAAAGAAATCGCAAAGAGCGTAAGGGAGAGAGAGGCTCCGCTCAACACAGACTGGTGTGTTCTAAAATGGCAGCCCCGGGCGCCTTTTTTATTAGAGAAAAAATGCACCACCCGCGGGCGCGCGTGCCGCGGTCGAGGGCGGGCATCGGCGCGCGCTGGGCCGCTGGGCAGTCCCTCGCGTGCCCGCCTAGTCTGGGCGGGCGATGTCCGCCCATGCTTATTGGACGCGCTGGCTCCGCCCCAGGCCCTGGGCGGCGTGCCGCCGCCATGCTGGGCGGGCATGTCCCGCCCAGATTGGGCGGCAGCGTGCGCTCTGGCAGGGCGGGGATTGCGTCCCGTCACTTCGGAGGTGGGGCATCGCCCACCCCCTGCGGCGGACATGCGTGCTTTTTTCTTTCCGGAGGCTTTTTCAGGAGTCCCGGACTTCCAAAAAATATTCGAGACAGTTTCCGTGATCTTTCGTAATTTTTTCGTACATTTCAAAGTACCGCATATTTGGGCACACTTCCACGGTGAACCTTTTTTTGAATGGACCTCCGTGCCGACCAGGACTTGTTTGCATGTCCGAAGAATTGGCTCTTTGAGCATCAAATTTAGGCTTATTACCACTACTCATACGCGATAAAAAAAAAAAAAAGAGGCAAAAAAAGGCCCCGTTTTTTGGTTTGCACCATAGAGCTTAATAGAGGATCTGCAGGGATAGATATGGTCCTATAGCTGAGCACAACAATTCTCTGTATCACTAGAGTCAAGCTCAGTCGAAACAGATAAGACAAGGTTAAAGACAAAAAGTGGTCTAAGAGATTAAAGAGTAAAGTGACCAAGCTAGATAGACATCAAGATTTCTAGAAGTGGTTTCACTATCTTACGAATGGTCGGCGAACAGTGGTCCTATATTTTCGAAGCAAAGATGGAAAGGGTGCAGAATTGGTGTGTAGACTATAAAGGATTTAAACAAGCAATCGGTACCATAAAAGATGACGTTTTCCTCTTCCTCGCATTGATATCTAATTAACAGTGCAGAAATGATGGGATGTACTACTTTTATTTATCGGATTGAGCGTTTGCAATTGCTGTATAACTAGACTTCTCATCGGCATTGACTAGATGAGTCAAGACAAGCATTTGTGGATGGAGTTTGAGTTAATTTTTGCTATCAGGTGTTGCATGCCAATTTGCTTAAGAATGGGCCGGGGGGTACTTATAAAGATGGCAACTACATTATTTCAATAATATGATCCATAAGGAGCTAGAGGTTTACACTGGATGATATGATATGTGCATGTACAAAGCGAACCAAAAGAGCATGCCAGATGTGAGAAAGTTTTATGGACAGATTTTTTTAATACTAAGCTACAGATATATAGATTAATTGCAGGTAACGTTCCAGGAAAGTTGCTAGGGTTCATAGTAGGATCGAAAGTAATAGAGATCCGATTAAGAAATAAGATTAGAGCGTCAAGAGAACTCGGAGTCACCCAGGAGGAAAAGCAAGTGAGAAAGCATTTGGGGGAAAGATTTAGTATATCAGGCAGGTCATATCAAAGTTGTCTATAGTATAGTGAATCCAATCTTCAAGCTTTATGGAAAGATAAGCCTAGTAAAACATCCGGGTATGATGCATTGCCTAATAGGCTTTCGACAAGATAAAGGAAATTTGGTCACAGTCCCGATTATTTGTGCCCACACAAAGCCAAGGAAACCCTTAATTTGTACTTGACAGTGGATGGAAGATATGGAATCTACTAAGAGCCTATGTTAGCAGAAAGCCTGACGCAATGCCCGGATGTTGAGAAGGTAGGTGTAACTCTACTTGAGCAATAAAGCTTCTTCAAATGATAGAAAATAATAATATGATTGAAAGAATACTTGCTTAGCAATGGTTAATGGCGCTTACCGAAAAAGCCCTCTTGCACACTACTCTTCTATAGTCTTTATAACACGCAAGGCAATAGGGGTGGTGGGATGATCTGGTTAGGTTATTTGTACGGAACACACAGCACTAGTGGGAGAAGGGCTAGCAAGATGCTATATTCCTGTTATCCAGAATTTGGGATCTTGAATATGCTAGGGGAGGAAATATGCGTCAAACGGACGAGCAGGTTTTGCGAGAGTTTTTAGCAGACTATCTAGTGACAGACCATGAGCAATGGGAGAATTGACATTCAGACTCCCGATGAAACATTTAGACCTGATATGACCAAAGAAAAGGAATGGAAGCTCTATTCTGATGGGTCAGCTTATGAGTAAAGAGAGCGAAGTGGGAGTTTTGTTAGAATTTCCCGGTAAGGAGAGGTTCTCCTGAATATGTTGAAGGGAGATGACAGTTTTGCAGTTACGAAATAACATGATAGAATTATTGAGCTTGTCTATCTTAAGGCTTAGAGAAGTTTAATGATAATTGAGAAGTCAAGGACGAAGTTCAAACCCTACATTGATTACCTGACATTGTTTATTCAGGAACTTCCCAAAGGGTAATATTGCTCAACACAACCAGCAGAGTAACAATATGAACCTCATGCCCCACAAAAATGTACATGGGATAATGGAGTGCATGTGACTAAGGAAGAAATGGCACGTGAATGTATGTGGGAGATCGCCACCTTATATATTTTTTACATTTAGTTATTTACGGGTAAACCTATGAAAAACTAAGTTGACGCAAGTCTTAATTAACTATATTACTAGATAATTAACCCTCAATGTTCTAAAGCATCGGTGTGTGGTGGCACAACCGGAGGGTGATCCCGAAGACTAATTGTCATGTTGAATGCGAACTAACCAAAAAATGAATCTGTTTGGCAAGGTGATGATGTAATTGGGAACGCGATTGGAGAAGAGTGTTTAAAGTGGATGTTCTGAACTTGCCGCTTCGGGGTCAAATCCCAAACGTGGCTCTACGTATTCCGTTGAATGGACAGATCAAAGTTCAACGTAGTTCGACTAGGACCTCTTTTTATGAGGGCCTTTGAATGGGGATGCTTAGATGCACTTTATCGAGCCAAGTGAGTGTTGTGTTATAGGCTTTGTGCATCTTTGGTGCTAGACATGTTTGCCAAAGAACTTGGATTTTTAGGCATCTTTGATGCCAAAAGTGTTGACTGTTTAAATGGCTTTTTAGCCAAGAGTTAAAGTTTGATTTAGGGTCAATTGTTGCACAGATTGATGTAATTTTAGGCAATTGGTATTGGCCAAAATTGGTTACGGCGATTTTTTCGCAAGTGGATTAAACGGCATTTGTGCGCAAAGTTTGAATATTGGGAAGGGCCGTTTAGGCCAAATAGAATTTAGGCAATTTGTTTGCAAAAGTGATTATTCGGGAGATCGAGTTAGTTGTCGCCAAATGACTTGATTTAAAGGCTTTTTAGCCAAAATGATGGAATTTAGGCAATTTTTTGCCAAAAGTTGATGTTGATTAGGCGATTGTCGCCACAAGATTGTTTGAAGCGCTTTTAGCCAAAAGATTGATTTATTCTAAGGCGTATTTGTGCCAAGCTTTTTGTTTTTAAGCGATTTGTTCGCTAAAAAACGTGGGTTAGATCTAATTTTATAGGCAAATTTGTTTGGACCATAAATTGATTGAACCGTGGGCCAATTTGGTTTGCCGCTTAAAATTGAATTTGATTGAGGCTTTTTAGCCACAATTTATAGTGATTAATGTGGAACATAGCCGGGATATGTTTCGATATAAAGTGCGATTTTCACGCAATAGTTATTGATTAACTAGGCTTTTTTAGCGGCATATATTGTCCGATTTGAAAAATAAGCTTAACACCACGATTTATTGATTTAACCGGAGCGTTTAACTTAAATTTATTTATTGAGGCAATTTATTTTGGCTAATGATTGCATGTGAATGCATGTATGCAGTTGTAGGAATTATTAGTGAGTAGAAGAGCAAAGCATGCATGAAGTGCTAAAAGTTAATAGGACAGAGTTTGTTCATGTTCCTGATTTAATCGTCGACGCGGGCCTTCTAACTCCAGGTTATAGCCTACTCGTTAATGGAATATTAATTAATTTAACTTAAGTGACCAAAGAAATTCACAACAAAAAAAAATAATAAACTAAATTTAAAAAAATGAGAAAAGCAATAAAGAATCGCAAAGAGCGTAGGGGGAGAAGGAGCGTCCGTACAACGACAGACTGAGTGAGCAAAAACAGAAGGCAACGGGGCCTCTATATTAAGGGCAAAAATTCGAACTGTGCTTCGGCGCTGGATTCGGACGGTTCGCAGCCCGGGGCTCGGCCGGCTGGGCGCCGTGGCCTGGTGTTTTGCCTAAATTCTGGTTCGCGGAAGCTTTTTTCGGAGCTCGGACTATGAATGAAAAAATTCCGGGACGTTTCCGTGATCCTTTGTGACGATGACGCACTATTTCAAGTACATAATTGGCTATTTTCCGGTGAACTTCCAAAATGAGCGCCTTTGGTCGAGCGGAGCTGTTTGCGTCGCCGGTAAACTGGCTCTTGAGGCTCCAAAAAAGAAAAGGTATTCACAAGGCCGAACTGCACGCCGCTGTCGCTAAGCGATATTCACAGGCGACTGCAGCCGCTGTCGCTAGCGGCTGCCGCCGCCGGCGATAGTGGCTACCACCGCCTTTAAGGGCGGCCGTCACCGCCGCGGCCGGGAAAACTGGCTTTTTGAGCCTCAAAATTTGAGTATTCACAACAATCGAGTAACAGATGCTTGGCTAATTTATCATCAACTTGGGAAGAGATTTCATTTATGTTTAAGAAGCCGTTTATGATGTCTTCGAGTAGCATCCCATGTTATGAAGGCGAAAGGATTATCAATATCGAGGAAGAATCATCCATTGTTTCATGATGTCCTACACTAGATGACTAAAAGGGCTTGTCTCGATTCAGGTACTAGAGATGATAGAAGAGCTATACAACATTTGGCATTACAATTTGTAGTCTTAGACAGTCAGTTGTACAAGAGAATGTCAGACGGAGTATTGTTGAGATGTGTATCGAGGAAAGAAGCTGAAGAGATTATGAGATCCGTGTAAATTACAATTTGTAGTCTTAGACAGTCAGTTGTACAAGAGAATGTCAGACGGAGTATTGTTGAGATGTGTATCGAGGAAAGAAGCTGAAGAGATTATGGAACAGATCCGTGTAAGGGTTTGCAGCACCCACATGAACGGAAAAGCGTTAGCAAAGAAAATTCTCACACAAAGTTTCATCTGGTCCACTATAGAAATGGATTGTATTTCTTATGTGAAAAAATTCTTCGAATGTCAAATTCATGGAGACTTGAGTCATATTCCATCTTCAATACTACATCCTTCTATTTCGCCATGGCCATTTGCAGCTTGGGGAATAGATATCATTAGCAAAATCTCACCACCTGCTTCTAATGGACACGAATTCATAGTAGTAGCAGTGGACTATTTCTCAAGATGGGTCAAAGAAGAATCATTTAAGAACATCGACGCCAAGGAAATGGACAAATTCATTGAAAAGAACCTAATATGTAGATATGGAATCCCCCATCATATGGTGATGAATAATGGAGTTCAATTCCAATCAGAAGTAAAAATGTTGTTAGAGAAGTATGGAATTGAGCATCATAAGTCTTCACCTTACCGACCATAAGCTAATGGGACAGTGGCAGCCGCAAACAAGAACATTAAGAAGATACTGAGGAAAATGGCACAAAATCATCATGACAGGGCAACAAATTACAATATGCTTTGTGGGGCTATAGGACCACAACCAAATCTACGAATGGGGCAACTCCTTATTCTCTAGTCTATGGAATGGAAATTGTGCTACCAATAGAGATTGAAGTGCAGTCCTTGGGCGTAATGATGGAATCTACGGTTCTAGAATGTCAATGGGTAGAGAATCACTATCAAGAATTAGCACTCCTAAATGGAAAGAAGCTTAATGCCTGATTTATGGATCAACTGTATAAAAGGAGGATGGCTAAGCACTTTAACAAGAGAGTTCATCCGAAGCTACTAAGAATAGGGGATTTGATTTTGAAACAGATGCAGCCAAACACTCATGACCCAAGGGGGAAGCTCAAGCCTAACTAGGAAGGCCCATTTCTAATCAAGAAAATGTTTTACAGAGGTGTAGTGAAGCTATCAGACATGGAAGGTAATGAATTTACTGAACCGATCAATTTAGATAGACTGAAGAAATTTTATATATGACTTAAAATGTCTACGGCAAAGCCTGATTAATAAATTCACCTTTTGTGTTCTTATTAACTTTAAAGCGTGTTATGGTAAGTTTGTGTTAATATACAAATGTTGTGAGTTTAATTTGAGGTAGTAGAATAGCAAGAGACATATTAAGCATTTTTAAGCAAAAAGACATTTCATTCATAATAAGTGCACACACTAATATAATTGCACTATCAATAACTGTCTAGTACATGTCATTAGAAAGCAAGATAGAAGCATCTACATGCCAGGTCCTAATAGAAATCTAGCAGTCAACAAATCAGCTGACTCTGAATCAACATCGACACCGGAATAAGCCTGCAGCGAAGAGCGGTACAAGTATGAAAAAGAAGTATCGACCACATCGGAAATAGGTACAGTTGTGCGACTAGGCCAGGTGGAAATAAAGCTAGACAAGAAACGCTGTGTAATAAGGCTACCCTTGAACTATGTTTAATCAAGAACAACTTGATGATGATCGTACTGCCTAGCTACTTGGCTGCGATAATAAACCACTGCAATGGTCAAGCCACACAGGGGCACACAGAGCATGTAAGAAGAAACTGTAACTCACTCTATGTACCACCTCTCTCGGAGGTGAAATCTTGAAAAATAGTAGTCCAATCTTCAACGGTCTCTCCAGTCAAATGCCGGCGATGTCGAACATAGACTCGCGGTCTATAATCAAACATCAGATGGTCCGATGGTGGATCTATTACTTGCAGCTTCTCAAAAGCCCACAACTGCAAATGCATTCAAAAAAAAAGAGAAAAAAGAGCTCGTTAGTCGAAAACTTGCAAGGCCAGCTTAAGCAAAAGTTAGGGCGTTGAAAAGAGGATAACATCATAGCAAAAAACAAAAAGGAAAAGAAGAAAAAAAGAAGAAGCTCGTTGAGTCAAAAACCCACAAAGGGCAGCTTAAGCAAAAATTAGAGCGCAATAAAAAATAACAATAATAAAAAGGAAAAGAAGAATGCATTTACCTGCAGAAGAAGCGGATTTCCCATTAGACCAAGTACCGAGCTAGGGTCCCAAGCATGCTCTCTTAGCCAAATAAATGTTTCAACCAGAACAATTGGAAATGGCGTACATCACCTAGCCATGTGCTTAACTATGGGCACCAACCTAAGGCTGTCGTAGCTGGGTCAATGCCACTGAGTAGCAAGTACTGACTGAGAATGTAGAAACAGACAAGTGAAGGCTAATACGGGCTAGTACGGTCCATACTCAATGCTCGATCTACAAAAGGTCATAAGGGCATAACATCAGCTCTGAAATCATAAGATGGAATCTCGTAAGCCGAGAAAACGAAGATAGGTAGAATCAGTGAAGCAGGGTCTATATCCAATCGGGGCCTGCAGGAACTTCCTCTACCATGGGTATTCTCCTAGAAATGATGTTGAGTTCCTCGAATAACGGATAAATTTCAAAGTCATTATGGCGAAATAAGTTGTCCGAAGGATCAAAATGGTAAGTCAACCACTGCAGCAATCTGAGTTGAACCCGAATGTTTCGATAGCAGCTTAGCCTGTTGAGTTCGAATGGTGTAAGTGAATCCCAATCCTCACGGCTAAAAGTCTAGAATAATGCTTCAAAAGTAGGTGCCAAGGACCGATCCATGGAAATTAGAGAAGAAATGAAGAGTTCGTGGGATTTTTTGAGTGAAAGCTTCGTCTAGAAGGAAAGCAAAAGTTTTTGTAAACGTGAATATGTGTTGTGTACTTTTATAGCAAGAAATAAAAGGAAAAAATTGACAGATGGCTGCCACTACAGCACTAGTGGCGCACGCCACTATGTGTGGCGCAAGCCACAGCATAGTGGCACACTCCACTTGTTAGCAGACAGAGAGAAATGAGTTGTTTTGTTGTTTTTCAACTTCCAGATTCAACAAATAGTACAAATATCGACTATAAAACAAGAGGACACCAACACCACTCAAAAACATCTAAAGAAATGGTTATTTGACGTTCTATAAATAAAATACTCATTCTTTACAAGGGTTCAATTCCCCAAACTAGGTCTAGAATGGCAAAGAAAAAAAAGAAAGAAGAAAGAAAGAAAATAAAGCAAAAATAAGTTAGGGCAGCTGACTCAAGACATGTTGGAAGCCATCTCCTCCTAGTCCTCACTGCCAGACTTCTCGGTCTCTTCAATAATAACCGACCGGCGTCCAGTTCCTCGACCAACACACCCGCCATGCTGAATTCCCAGACCTCGACTAGCTGGAGGTGCCATGTTAACTCTCTGCATACATTCATAAATATTAGTAAATGCATTTCATGAATACATGGCATATACATTGCATGGTTTATTTGTGTTGTTTATACTTACAAATACATGCTCGTCCGAAAGCCTCGCCACTACTAACTTGAGGTGCACCGCTTCATATAGCTGGCACACCTCATTGTAATCATCGATGGACACTTGCAAAACAGGCAAGGCATACCATAAGAAAGCAGAATAATAAAAGATCAATTACCAGAATAAAGAGTTGATAATACTCACATGGGTGCAGCCTGATAGAGACATCCGGTATGGACTCACGAGATGGGTCTCTAACATGCCCTGTGCAGGCTCCCTATGTGCTCTATAATGAAAGAAAAGGAAGTGTCGGGTCTGTGTTTCGGCTTGCTGACAATGACAACCATATTTAGAGCCTTGGAATCTGAGCCCCTCCTCATGCGCTTACCGTGCTGCTACCGCTATAAGAGTAAAAGCACAGTTTACGAATAAAACACACCGGGCAAAGCCAAGAATAGAATAAAAGGGGATGAAACTCACCTGTGCTAGGGCAACACCCTGACCCCCATCCAACTCCTTTGCCTCAGCAAAAGGGTCAAACTCGGTCGAGGAGGAATGTGGACTAGGAGTTGTGTCTACATAAATATGGCATAAGCACCAGGCACAAAAGCCGTTAGGTGATCTGTGTCAACCGATCCTCTTCCAGTAACTTCGATGTCCTACCCCAGCTGGATGGATCTAGTAGATAGCATGTAATACGAGACGTCATGAGGAACTCTCCTCCGGTCTAGTCCTAGCTCCCACTCAATGTTTTCGCACCGCCCCCGAGCGACCCGAAAAACGCTCAAAATAATTTTTCGATTTGGAAATGTGATCTTTATTTAACAAATGGTGACAAAACCTTTTGGATGCGCGATGCCGATAAATCGGTCTTATAAAACACTTTGAGTCGCCACCCATTTTTTCGGCAATGGGACCATTTTTAATTAAAAATGACTTCATTTTAACTCCCTATTTTATTTAAGGCCAATTATTTTAAAAGACTGGTCATGCGCACCAAGTGCGATTCTGGATAAGGGAATTGGGTACGTCGGCCCATTGTTTAAGGCCAATTATTGAAAGACTGGTCATGCGCACCAAGTTGCCGATTTCTGGATAAGGGGAATTGGGGTACGTCGGCCCATTGGAGCCGACGCCCGGAAAATCGGCCTCTTTTGACCACAATTTCTAATTTATTTTTAAAATTAGAAAAGCCAATTTATTATAACAAACCAACCCGAAATAAATCTGAACGGATTCCTGATGCGAAAAATTATTTAATCGCCCCAAATAATATTCAGTTTATTGCATCATAATCATTCAAAACACACATCACCATTAACCCACAGCAGTTCAACCCACAGCAGTTAAGTTAAAATAATCAAAAGACCCGCTCTTGCCTTATGGTTAAAGGCGGGCCACAAACCGAACCTAAAATACACTCTACCCGATTTAAATTCCAGAAACCCTAAAAACCCGAAAATCATGCATAACAATAAATTAATGTACTTGATTTGATTAAACCACAATCTGCCCACAATTGATTGTTTCTTGAATTATATAAAAAAGAATTGAGTATTTATTTGATTGTACAAAATTATTTATTTTATTTATTTTTTTTAAAAGAAAAAGAATAAAAGCTATTTCTGGAACCCTAGAACAGTCGCGTCACGCAGCTGTTCTATGAAAGAACAGTTGCGTGACGGATCCAACAGTTGCGTGACGCAGCTGTTTGTAACTTGGGAAAAATCTTCAGGTTCATCAATCATTTATTTCAAATACAGGATTAAACGAGAAAATTAAAGTGAAATAAAATCATAAACACGAACAGTTCTGTCACGCAACTAGTCGGGACAATATAGCTATATCTTGGACATGGGACAATATAGCTATATCTTGGACATGAACAGTTCCGTCACGCAACTAGTAGCTGCGTGACGCAACTGCTCTGGTCTGTAACTACCTTTCAAACGACCCTTTTTATGTTTTCTTTTTATCAAAATTTGTTTTAATATAACTCAGGAACATCTAATAATGGGCAGGGTATCGTTTAATCAATATCACATTACTAAAACACCAACAAAATAAATAATAATGAAGTAATAACTAAAAAAATACCAAGAAAAGCTTTAGATATTTACCTAACCCTCAGATTGAGGATTGTAAACAATCTGAACGTCTTAAGGAATGAGATTTCAAGGCCGCCAAAAGTCTCTGTTCACCAAGTTTTAACAAATAGTTCTTTCTCTTTTTGTTTTCTCTCTTTTCTCTTTTTTTGTATGATTTTCGTTTCAACTTAATTGATTTCTAAAGGCTGTTTTTCTTCAAGATAACTCAAAAGAGTTTTTGCAGAAAACCTAGCCGCAGTTGTCTTTTTTGACGCTCCCCAAAATTCTTCCCAAAAATCCTCCCTTAATTAAGATAAAAAAAACGCCGTTATTTATATAAAAAAACGCAGTATTTATATGGGTAGGGAAACAGAGGATAGCTGCGTCACGCAACTGTCGGCTGCATGACGGACCCGATAGCTGTGTGACGCAGCTCACTTTCTGGACCGTTGCCACGTATCCAAACAGAATGTAAAACCGTTATGTTGGCTTTTCAAGGTGACGTCATCTTGATTGGAGTTGTGTGACGCAACTATCAGTGCCGTCACGCACCTCATAGCTGCGTGACACAACCCTAGTGCAAATTAGACTTCCTTGAATTGGTTTAAATCGATCCTTGGTTTAAAGACTTCCGGATAACCCTGGTTCCTCATTCCGCGTCCTCGTATCCTCATTGGGTTAGGTGGGGGCATAAAAACACGCGTCAACACTCATATACCCTCTCTCCGAGGTAGTACATGTCATAGAATAAACCCGGGAGGAGACACTATCTGTGCTAGTAGCTGAGAGCTTCCTGAATGAAACCGGGATAGTCAACTGCATCTACCCATAGGTATCTCTCTATCTGAAAACAAAAAAAAACAAAAAAAAAAAAAAGAAAAGAAAATAAAAAAAAAAGAATAAGAAAAAGAAAATCAAAAGAAAAGAAAAATGTAACACCCTCCGCCGAGTCCCGTGAGACCCGACGACGGATGCCACATTCGGTGCCGGAGACACCGTCTTAACTTAACAACATACAAATCATTAAATAAGATGTATGAATTAGAAGTAATGAGTATTCACAAGTGATACGAGTAATTTTTTTTTTATATAGATGATCATTTCATTTTCGTTTTCATCTCTTTTTTTTTTTTTTTTTGAAAAAAGATTTGGGAAAATCCTACATAAATACTGTTAAGAATTTCCCTTTTAAAAAACTGAGCTCGCCAAACATGTAAATACAAAACACTCCCAATTAAAACTCCAAACTCCCAAACATCTGCCACATAATCATCATAACACAACAACACTTCTATATTTTCATAACTATATAAATCCTGCATAGCAATGTTAATATTTATCAATGAATGCATTCAGTATATTATTATCAAGTCTTAATAATAAACTAATCATACCAACTCTCTTGAAATATTTTATATTCAATCATTTAATGAATCTTATGCTGATCTCTGAATATATACACCAACATAATTGCTAGTGACATGCTTAAGTTATAATTCAAATAATTTACGTGCTTAAGTTATAATTCAAATAACACAATCTCCAAAAATATAATACTTATACATGCCATAATTCTTAATTACATAAATCTCAATCTACTATTACCGCAATAGTCCCTTCTGCTCTGATGCTACTCTTCTAGTCTTCAAGTTTACCACAGTCTTTAACCTTCGCGTGATAAAAATCAACGCGCTGAGTATAAAACTCAGTGGTGCTCATAATCACATACTTACAAAAGTTGCGATGACAACTTACTTAAAACACAAATTACATAAAATCATTAAATTTCAACATACATTTACATTTATAGCAAAAGAAATATCAAATAAATAATTA
Source organism: Jatropha curcas (assembly GCF_014843425.1). The sequence goes on from NW_023591768.1 coordinate 650,189, forward strand.
ATAACATAAAGAATTTATAAAGAATTTAATTCTTTCAACTCATAAATTCATTACTTGCACATTTATTATGCCAATACATATACTATTTATGTTTAAAACCATGTACCAGAATATTATGCTTTGAAAATTCATTTGATAACATAATCATTATGCTTTGAAAATTCATTTGATAACATAATCATTGATTTCCAAAGTAAGGTTTAATAAAATAATATAATCTCATTCGTTCAATTCAAATACTTTGAAAGCAATAAGACGATTATAAATACAAATATGTCTTCATTTTCATTTGATAACATAATCATTAATTTCCAAAGTAAGGTTTACTAAAATAATATGATCTCATTCGTTTAATTGCCTTACAAATATTTTTCCAAGAGGCTCGCATACACTTAGAAGAAAGAGAATATAAGCAGATTTGATCGTGGCCTATGAAAGCGCCACCCCCATCACACAATCGTAGCCTATGAAAGCACTACCCCCATCACACAAATAAGCGTGTCCGCCTATTTATAAGGGCTGATAAACCTAGCATATGATCATAGATTCTTATCATAATGGCATCAAATGCTGAGCATGCTCATCATACATAATAAAATCAAATCTCGCATCAAATTCACGCCATTCTTAATTCAAAAAACCTTTCAAATTTCTCAAACTTACAACTTACAAAAATTTCCAAATTCTTTCAAAGGAAATATTTCAAAATATATAACTAATTATAAATAATATATTATATCTGTACTTTAGGAAAATTATCATTCATATTCCTCTTATTTTAAAAACTTCTAACACAATAATGAAATTAATAAAATTCAACTCCGTGCGTTATCTCTCTACTTAACTTAAAGCTGCCGCCTCCTGCCCGTTATTTCATATAAAAATTCATACTTATGTCATACTGATTACTATACAAAAAAAAAAAATAAATTAAGTAAGCCCTTACCCACCCTAGAGTGTTTTAGGCCTACTTAATGAAAAACCAAGGGAGGTAAATTTCCTTCTCCAACCAGCATTCCTACAAAACATAAACTCTTATCACCAAGGCTTCCATTTCTATCCTCCCATCATGCATATCTAAAAACAATTCCAACATTATACCCAAAATTTCCAACAATTTTTTTTTCTTTTCCACCCATTTATATACATGTTAAACATATCCACAAATACCACTTTTCAACACTTTATTCTTATTTTGTCAAATCAATCCTCAAACATCTAACAAATAATCATAGAGACCTCATCACCACAATCGATTCGATTACATGACATTATCCCCAAATAAAACTATGAGTCCAAGCCATAGAAATTTCTAGCATTAAAATACCTTGAGCATTAAAATAACCTTAACCTTTGCTGTGTTTTTAAGACATAACTTGAGTTATAGGTTTCCAAATTGAACAAAATTAGATTCATTAGAAAGATAAGACAAAATGATACAAATGTTATGAAGGACCATAGCCCAGATCAATGTGTAAGATGGTAAACAGAAGCTAGGAACACAGACCAACAGTCTAGACCTGATTCAGTAGAACTAAGTCCAATGTTTATTAAATTCCTACTTAACCAAACACTCAAATTAAACCAATCCAAAACCAAGGAAGTCTTAAGACATAGGGCCTCAACTCTCATGAAGAACTTAGAATATAATCTTGTCATTATAGTGGTCAAAAATTGGCACTCAATTTAGTGATGCATGTGGCCCGACATAACAGAGTCAGTTTGGGTGTTTCAGCCATAAGTAGCTACTGTATCTCCAAATTGGACACAAGAGGATGGGTTGGTGGAAAGCTTAAGAAGTTAGACCTTACACTACTGTCCTTATGAAGGACTTGTAGACAAAACAAATGGAAAATTGACGACTGGTTTCGAAAACACTATAGTCCTAGACTTTCCGATATGTCCCTTCATAATACCACTCATTTTCTCTAAATTTTCAGCTTCTTCAACCATCTCACACTAAAAGTATACACGACCTCTCAATCAAATTCCCAATCCAACTCTATATTACCCTGCCTTGGTTCTACAAGGTAGAGATTTTTTCTCTCCATATCTTAACTCATTTCGACTAAATTATTTACTTTATCTCATAAAATATCACCCTATCTTACGTGCATTGTTATGCAACCAAAGTTCAACAACGCTTAAAATCAATTCATTTCATTACATAAATCCCAAAATACTATTATGAAGCATAAATGCACAAAATCAAAAATTCAAGTAAGTAAGTGTGTTTATGAACACTAACCTAAAAATAGCTTTAGCAAGCCTTAAATTAAAGCCTTTCTTAAAAGCTCTAAACTTTGCCCTTTTACTTCCATGGTAAGAGTTTCCCAACCTTGGCCTTAATAGAAAAGTTCTCCCAAATTTCTTGAAACTAATCACCACAAATCATTTTCTTCAAGCTTAATTCTCTTAAGATTAATTACTTAAATCAAGTTTGGGGTTGGGGTTAATTTTTGGTGGATTTTAAGTATATATATAAAGTGGAAGACAACCAAAGAAGAGAAGAAGAAGAGGAATTGGCCGTAATTGAAGAGTAAGTAAGAAAGAGAGAAAAAAATGGCTGTTTGCTCAAATAATTGATAAGTGACACTTTTATAAAAAATCTGAGTACAAAGTCATGGTTATTTTTGGTCTTTTCCCCAATATATTTGGCCGAAGGCTAAGATTTTAAGCTCATCCTAATGGCAAAAATATTCATCCAATTCAATTCCTTCACAATATTATTATTCTCCACAAATTCTCCAAATTACTCCATTAAAAATATTCCTCAGAAATTTCCTTATTAATTTAAAAGCATCATAATTCAACACTTCACTAATTATTCTAATATTCTACTAAAAATTCATTCGCAAACTTACTTACTTGTTCTACCACATAATAAATCATGCATACATTACTCCCAAAAATGATTAAGTAGGGAAAATATAAAACATATATATCTAAAATTAATTGTTTTCGGACCAAAATAATACCGACTGCCCTCGGACCGGGTAGTTCACTATTCACAGACCCGTGGTACTATCAAAATAAGACTGTAAATCACTACCCCATTCATTAGTTAAATTCATACTCAATATTTCTTCTCGGATTCTAAATAAAATATATCCCCCCTTTCTGTTAGCACTCTGGTAAATCACTACCCATTCATAGTTAATCATACTCAATATCTTCCTCGGATCTAAATAAAATATTATCCCCCTTTCTGTAGCACCATTCATGACCAGATAAAATAATATTATTTTAAGATTCGAAAATTTTGGGGCGTTACAAAAAATCAAAAAGAAAAGGAGAGAGAATAAAATTAGAAAAACAAGAAAAAGCGAAAATAATAAAAAAGAGAGGTAGTGCCCTACCCGATCCTAGCTCCAGCTGTTCAGCAGCTGCTGAAACATCACAAAGTCTGATGTAGTATGGAAATACCTCCTGCTATACTGCATGCTTGGCCTCGAGGTAAGGATCTTGCATTACCATCACCCTCGAAGCAGAACAAACCAGGTGTGAACACTCAAATTTTGAGGCTCCAAGAGCCAGTTTTTCAGGACTGCAAACAGTCCGGCCGGGCTGGAGGCCATTCGGAAAGTTCACCAGAAGTATGCCAATATGGTACTTGAAACGTCCGAAACCAGATTATGTACTTTTGAAATATTTATAAACACCCGTTCCGAAAATATACACTCAGGAATCAACAGAATTATGTGTCCCTGTAATATTTTGGCCCACTTGTTTCGACAACCCGCGGAAAAGCCTCCGGAAACAAAAAAATTTAGGCATAGCCACCAAACCCGTGCGGTGTCCGCGCCGTCCGCCCCCTCCGGCGGCCATAGCGCCGAATACAGTTCCATTTATTATTGCCTTTTATTATAAAAGGGGGGCAAGCCCCTTCCGCGCCCGGCCTTCTGTTTTCCAACTTTAGTTCTGGTGAAAGAAATGAGGGCGAAGCTTCCTCATAAAGTTACGGTCCCAAATTACGGCTCTTCTTCCCTGTTACGCTATTCCTTGCGAGTTCGTTTACTGCTTTTCGTGCATTGTCATTTAGTCTTTTATTATTTTCTGCTTTGTATTGTTCATTAATAGGAAATCAAGATTTTGAATTAATATTGCTACCTTAACGAGGAGGCTTAACCTGGAGTTTTAAGAAGTTGCCGTTTTTCGATTTATTCAGGTACATGAACTTAAACTCTTTTCCATTTTAATTTTTAGCATTTCAATACATTCTTCTCTTCTTACTCTAATAATCTTATTTAACTGCATAAATTCTTATTCTATGACATTCTTAGCAAAATTAAACTGCCTCAATTAAATTAACATCTTTAGGCAAATAAACTGCCTCAAATAAATAAGTTTAGGCTAAACGCCCGGTTAATCAATAATCGTGGTGTTAAGCTTAAATCCGACAATATTGGCAAAAAAACGCCTAATTAATCAATAACTATGGTGAAATTGCCTTTATTTCGAACAAATCTGGCTTAAGCTCAATTAATCAATAATTGTGGCTAAAAAGTTTTGATTCAAACACGTTTTTTATTGGCAATAAAATTGCCTACATTACAATCCAGTTAGTCAATTTTTTGGCAAACACATTGCCTATAAAATAGATTAACTACTTTCAGCGACAAATCGCTTAAATCAATCTTTTGGCGCAAAATGCCTTAAATTAATCAACTTTTTTGGCTAAAAAGCCTTAATACAAGTCATTTGACGGACATCGTTTCTAAATAATCATTCTTTGGCAATACAGATTGCCTAAATCAACCTCTCTTTGGCCCTCCCAAAGTTTTAAATAATAAATTCAAACTTTTGGCTTGAAGGCACTTTATCAAATCCCAAGCATTTGTCGCTGACATATCGTCTAATATCCAGCAGTACATCTTTTGGCAACAATTTGCGTACTTAAATCATTTTCTTTTTGGCTAAAAGCCTGGTAAATCAACATTCTTGGCAACAAATGCCTATCAATCAAACTTGGCCAAAATGCCTAAAAAAATTGCACGAGCCAACACACACCCATGCATAAATCATACCATCCAAAGCCCTCTAAAAGAGGCCTATCGAAACTCGTTTTGGACTTTGATCTCCATCAAACGGAGGAAGTACGTAGGCAGTAGGCACGTTTGGGATTTAACCCCGAGCGGCAAGTCGCAATCACTTAAAATTGGTCCAAATTACATTAATCACCCTGCAAAGCATTCATTCATGGTTCGTTCATCAGCATGACATAGTCTCGGGATCCATCTCGGGTTTGCAAACCATGCCTTTAACATTGGGTTAATTAATCTAGTAATTAGGTTAATTAAAATTGGAGTCATTTATGGTTTTTTCCTAGTTTACCCTAAAATAATTAAACAAGGTGGCGACTCACACATCACGTGCATTTCTTCCTTAGTCACATGCATTTCACATTGCATTGATATAGCATCGAAATGGAGATTTATTGCTTTCAGTAGGCCTAGATTTGTTTACCAAAGATTAAAAAGCAAAAAAGAATCAGTTGAATAAGAGGAAAGGGACAAGAGGATGTTTTTTCCTAGTTTACCCTAAAATAATTAAACAAGGTGGCAACTCATACATTCACGTGCATTTCTGCCCTTAGTCACATGCATTCACTATGCTTATGATATTTGGGGAGGGGTTCACACCAGGCATCGAAAGGAATTTATGCTCATAGGCCTAGATTTGTACCAAAATAAAAAGCAAAAATCAGTGAATAAGAGGAAAGGCAAGAATAAAAATAGAAAGCAGAAAATAATCAAGGGATATGGTTTTGTACCTTAATAACCCACTTATAACAAAGCTTCAGGTGTGCTTCACGGACCCACAGGTCCATGCCATAATAAAGGCACGACAAGGCAGCAGCCCCCTAATTGAACTGCCTCATCGCATCTAAGTCCTGAAGGGAGGTAACAGCGGCAAATCAACGTCATTACCATGATTTGTGAATAAGGTAGTCGAGAGTAGATAAAGCAAGTAGGCCCGTGCTACCATGTCCAAATCCATCTTTGCCACCTGCTCACTGGACATCTCCTGATAATAAGCATAGATGCTCTTATATCGGAACCTCTAATCGAAAATGGTGGGCTCCATCCTGATGGTAGCTTAAAGGCTCGCCCGCAGGCCTTGATGGTCTAGTGTCCTCATCTAGTCATCAAAGACCACAGAGTGTCCTCCAAACAAAAGTCCCATGATAGCAGCGAAACCTACCGTATGATCGTCATCTTGCCAAATGATATATGAAAGGTATGTGTGGTATCCATCCACCGCTCCATCAAAGCCAAAATACTGGAAGGCAGAGTTCACCCCTGCACCCGAGGAAGAGTATCCACAAAGTGGCCAAAGCTTGCTTCTCGGACACGTTCCTAGACCTGCTTGGGCAATCGATCGAACCATTCACCAGCCGTATAGGTGTTGCCATTGAATTTTTCGCACCTGGCGCCCTTCTGCAATAATAAACCACTAGAGTATGCTAAAGTGCAAAGGCATGTCTTTTACATTTTCAATGTAGGTAAGCATAATCACTGTGGCATAAGCCACAGAGAAGTGGCGCATGCCCCAAGTCCTATGGAGCACGCCATAGGGCTACAAGCCAACAAAATAGCATGAAAGGGACACACACCACAGCAGTTGTGGCGCACTCCACATGCAGTTGTGCACGCTACAACGGTCTGTCACAGGCCCAAAAAAGCCCAAAATATCCAAAACATGTAAATTCTACTTGATTTTTGGTTTCTAACCTAATATTTACATGTTTCTAGTCTTAATAATGCAAAGAAAACAAAGAAAAAGTGCTGAAATACCTTGATTGTGCCCCAGCATAGATGACCGGGCAAATCGCGTCGCAAACTGATTGTAGTCCCTACATCCGGAATGAACTCCTGTAGCTTCATTCCATGGCTCATAGGACGAGTCACAGGGTTGATCACCACATCACCAGGAAGTCAACCGATGACATTCTCAGCGGCCATGAGTTTTGGTTGTGTAAAGAGCGAGAAGAGAGAAGAGAGAGCTTGAAAAGAGAAAAGAATAAGAAAAGTTGAAAGTGACAAATGAATGTCACTTTCTTCTTTTATAAGGGTTAGTAGGCCTAGGGGCCTAATTGAAGCCTTCGGGCTCGGTTCGACCAAAGGTCTCCTAATAGTGACCAGCTGTCATACTTAGCCGGCAACTCGTCAACGGCTAGTCGCCTAAGCAGGGCCAACACACCGCTGGCCATAGGTAAGTTACCTCGTGTTGCATGCCACAACACAATTTTCAATAAATTCATAAAAATTCACAAAAACAAACACATAATTCCACGTAAAATCACAAAATCACACATTTTTATGCAAAATCACATGTCACACATGCACGCTTTTTCGCGCCTAATAACGGAAGTCTAACCATAACCGACCAAAGAGCCTCTTTCCCTATGTTGTCAAGATAGTTTTACAAGTATCTCTCGAAGCGAAGCATGTGAAATCGTAAATCCCATAAGGCAGGAAAACCAAAGCCCTTTAAAGAAGGCACCGGCCAAAGGACAACATCCTAAAGCGGAGCATTTCAGAATCAAGCCATCCAAAGTGGCGCACCCAAAGTCGTCCAAAGTAGCGCACCAAAGTCATCCAAAGTGGTGCACCCAAAGCCATCCAAAGTGGTGCACCAAAGACATCTAAAGTGGCGCACCAAAGCCATCCAAAGTGGCACACCAAAGCTGTCCAAAATGGCGCACCGTGTTGTCCAAAAGTGGTGCATTCATCCGTTAAACCTGTCCAAAGTGGTGCACCCCTGAAGCCTTCCCAAGTGGTGCACCCCTAAAGCTGTCCTAAGTTCACCGTCCAAAGGATAACCTCTAAAAGGAGCATTTCAGAAATCGGGTCGTCCAAAGTGATCTACTCATTCATTCATTGAAGTCGCCCTAAGAGGCGCACCCCAGAAGCTGTTCCATATGGCGCATCTCACATCCAAAGGACAACCTTTGCATTTTATCGAAGCTGCTGATTGGCGCAGATAACTGCAGAAGCCACCAACAACCACCGTGGCACAAGTCGTTTAAAGAAACCCTAGCCAATTATACAAGTACTCTTGTAATCAACAAGGAGAATCTAGCAAAGAACATGCAATCACAGAAGTACTCGTCAATCCCTAAACCCCCAAGTACTCTTGAAGAGAGAAAGAAAGGAATTTAGAACAAGAAAAATAGAAACTTACCTTCAAGTACTCTTGAAAAGGCGCATCTCACATCCAAAAAGGACCCAACCTTTCTTGCCATCATTTGATCGAAAGCTGCTGATTGGCGCACGTATTAACTGCAGAAAGCCACCAACAACCACCGTGGACCACATAGGTCTGATATTTAAAAGTAAACCCTAGCCAATTAATACAAATAATCTTTGTAATTTCAACAAATGAGAGAATTCTAGCATAAAGACATTCAATTCACAGAAAGTAGCTCTGTCAATCCCTAAACCCCCAATACTCTTTGAGAGAGATAAAACTAATTGAATTTAGAACAAGAAAAAATAGAAACGTTACCTTCAATCCCTTTTGAAAACAAATCTTGGAATTCTTGATGGCAATTAATCTTATAAGAACTCAGAAAGCTCAATTACTAATGAGTGAGACAATGGTTTGCTTCATTCAAAAGGATGATAAAAAACTCCTTATCTCTTGTTGTTGTTGTCTGAGTATTGTAGTTAAACATTTACATTGGAAGACCTTATTAACTATAATAGAAATATTGTTAAAAGTAGAACTAGAGTGACTCATAGCCTAAAATAATCAAAGCCATACAACAAGAGCGTAAATATCGAAGTGCTAGAATCAAGCCATAGAGATTCATTGCCTTAATCAAGGCTTAAGATTTATTGCTAAACCAATATGCCCAAGCAATCTTAATAATGAAATCAGAGTCCACCAACTTTATAATCTGCTTTCACTCCTATAATTTCCTGTTATTGAGACAAACAATTTAGTCTTAATACTAAGGCTGGCCCCAACTTATGGAATAAGCCCAACCACTTTATTAATGGCTTCCCACTTAAACAACCTTAAACAAAAAAATAAGTTTGCGAAGTAATAATGGGCCCACAGGCCCTACAGTGCCCACTATACTTTAAGTTATTAAGTCCACTCTAAACAACTTAAACAAAATAGGATAAATGGGCCACAGGCCCTACATGCCCCATACTTAAGCTTACAATGAAAGAGCATCCTTCTAAATTTGCTTAAGTATAAAGCATGTATAATTCATTAATGGGCAGCCTCTTTACACGCCTCAAGCACCATAATAAACTTTGGTGCTTCTTCAAGTTCAATCTCACATCTTGCATAGCTATGATCTTAAAGCTCCAATGTGACTTGTTCTTAAACAAATGCATTCAAGGCTGCCTGTAACTTGGTTGCACGAGCTCTTGTGATTGGCCCAGCAGGTAGCGCTAGAGGATCCTTCACCTTGCTTCCTTGATCCGTATCATTCCCTCCCTCCTAAAAAAGATTTGTCCTCAAATCTGAATCGTAATCAAATGGAGAAAGGTCAGAAACATTAAAGGTAGCAGCCACGCCATACTCACCTGGTAGATCAGAGAAAGGTCAGAAACATTAAAGGTAGCAGCCACGCCATACTCACCTGGTAGATCAATCTTGTAGGCATTGTCATTTATCCTCTCCAACACTTGAAAAGGCCCATCACCTCGGGCAACAAGTTTCTCCTTCTTGTGGTTTGGGAATCTCTCTTTTCTCAGGTGCATCCAAATCCAATCTCCAGGTTTAAACACCACATGCCTCCTTCCCTTATTGGCACGATCAGCATAGCCTTTGTTCTTCATGTCGATGTGAGCCTTAGCCTTAGCATGCATCTGCCTGACTAATTTAGCCTTCTTCTCACCATCCAAGTTAGCAATTTCACTTAAAGGTAAGGGTGATAAATCAAGCACAATTAAAGGATTAAAACCATACACAAGCTCAAATGGACTATAACCACTAGAAGAATGTATAGACCTATTATAAGTAAATTCAATTAGACCTATTATAAGTAAATTCAATAAAAGGCAAACAATCCTCTTAGGTTTTCAAATTCTGACCAACCACCGCTCTAAGCAAAGTACCAAGAGTTCTGTTGACTACCTCAGTTTGGCCATCTGTCTAGGGATGATAAGTAGTAGAGTACAGCAACTTTGTACCAAGCTTACTCCATAGAACACGCCAAAAATGGGAAAGTGTTGACGCGTGTCTTTATGCCCCCGCCTAACCCGATGAGGATAAGGAACGGTGGAATGAGGATCATGGTTTATCCGGAAGTCTTTAACCCAGGGATTGCTTTAAAACCAGTTTGAGAGTGGACTGATTTGGCGTTAGAGTTGCGTCACGCGCTATAAGGTGCGTGACGGCACCTGACAGTTGCGTCGTCACGCAACTCCAATTAAGATGACGTCACCTTGAAAGCCAACACAATGGTTTTACATTCTGTTTGGATACGTGGCAACGGTCCAAAAAGTGAGCTGCATCACGCAGCTATCGAGTCCGTCACGTAGCCATCAGTTGCGTGACGCAGCTATCCCCTGTTGCCCTACCCATATAAATACTGCATTTTTTATCTTATTGGGGGAGGAATTTTTAGGGCATAAAAAAAAGACAATTGCGGCTAGGTTTTTCTGCAGAAACTCTACTGAGTTCCCCTGAAGAAAAACAGCCTTTAGAGATTGATTAAGTCAACGAAAATCATAAAAAAGAGAAAAACGAGAGAAGAAAAACAAGAGAGAAGGAGGTGGGTGTTGAAACTTGGTGAACAAAGGCTTCTGGGACCCTGAAATCTCATTCTTTAAGGCGTTCAGATTATTTACAGTCCTCAATCTAAAGGTTAGGTAATTATATAAGACTTTTCTTGGTATTTTTAGTTGTTTATTCATTATTATTTATTTTATTGGTGTTTTAGTAGTGTGACCTTAATTAAATGGTATTCTGCCCATTCTTGGATGTTTCTGGGTTATAGTAAGACATGTTTTAATAAAAGGAAAACGTAAAAAGGGTTGTTTGAAAGGTAGGTACAGACCAGAGCAGTTGCGTCACGCAGCTATAAGGTGCGTGACGGAACTGTTCATGTCCAAAACGTAGTTAAATTGCCCAGATTAGTTGCGTGATGCGTGACGGAACTGTCGTATTTATGATTTTTATTTATTTTATTTCACTTTTATTTTCTGTTTAGTGCTATATTTGAAATAAACGATTGATGGATCTGAAAGTTTTCCCAAATCATGAACAGCTGCGTCACGCAACCGTTAGATCCATCACACTACTGTTCTTCCATAGAACAACTGCGTGACGTGATTGTTCTAACGTTCCAGAAAAGATTTTTGTTCTTTTTAAAAAAGTAATAAATATAATTTTGTGCAATTAAATAAATATTCAATTCTTTTAATAATTCAAGAGACAACCAATTGTGGGCAGATTGCAGTTTAATCAAGTCTAGTATGTTAATTGTTAATATATTGTTATGCAATGATTTTTCGGTTTTTTCCGGGTTTTTCTTGGATTTAAATTGGGTAGAAATGTATTTTAGGTTCGATTTGTGGCCCGCCCTTTAACCATAAGGCAAGAGCGGGTCTTTTGTTTATTTTGACTTAACTGCTGTGGGTTAAATGGTTGGTGTGGTTTGAAATGATTTATGAATGCAATGAATGAATTTATTTTGGGGACGATTAAATAATTTTCCGGACATAGGAAACTGGTTTCGATTTTATTCGGGTTGGGTTTGTATAAATAATTTGGCTTTTCTAAATTAAATAAATTAGAATATTGTAGGTTAAAAGAGGGCCGGTTTTCCGGGCGTCGACTTCCAACGGGCCAAACATACCTAATTCCCTTACCCAGAATCGGCAATTGGTGCGGCCCTGACCAGTTCTCTAAATTGGCCTTAACAAATTGGTTTTTAAATGAAGTCACTTTTAAAATTTTTTAAAATTGGAAACGGTCCCATTGCCGTAAAAATGGGTGGCAACTTAAAATGTTTTATAAGACCGATCTATCGGCATCGTATCCTAAAATGTTTTGTCACTAATTGTTAAAAAAAAGATCATTTTCCAAATCAAAACTAAAAATCGAGCGTCTTTTGAGTCGCTCGGGGGCGGTGCGAAAACAGATTGGCGACTTCACTGGGGACGCATCCACTAATCCCCGGTTCTTTTTTTAACTAGATGGTTGCAATTAGGAATTAACTCTAAACCTACGTTTTCTAAAGATTGTAAATAAAATTGATTAGAAAGCCGTTGCAAAATTCTTTAATAGTCCGTATGTGTTTATGTGCTTTCTTTTATTTTTCTAGGATCTTGCATTCATACCGCATTTCTCTTTTCTCATCACTTTCTACCCATATTACCCTTCAGTATTTTTGTTAATTTCAAAGGTGGATCCAGCCTAAACCTCGCGTTTTAGGTACATCTACCCAAGAATTAGCAAATGTACCAACCGCCCCCAAGAATTAGCAAATGTACCACACCGCAAGCCCTAGTACCTTTAAAAGGTGCGTCAAAAAGGAGTTAGCCCATAAAACAGCCCGAATCCTGTTTTGCGGAACCCCAGACTTTGTAAACCTAATGGACTAAAGCCCATAGCAAATGTAGTAATAAAAACGAAAAGCCCGAATCCTGTTTGCGGAACCCAGACTTTGTAAACCTAATGGACTAAAGCCCATGCATGTAGTAAAAAAACCTTAGTTACTTCCCATAAGGAAAACCTGAGTCTGTTTGCTATTGTTTTGCCGCATTCATTCCGAGAGCCAATATCGTCAATCTCAAAACCCCCTGCTGGTTGTCGAGATTAGACCAAATCCTAGGAAACAGATGTCGGAATTTGTACCAATGGAACCCGTGTGTGGGAGAGATAAGGTTGGAAGGCATGCATTTCCCGGCTCCCGTTCCCCTGTATGTTATAAACTGTTCATATGTGGTGACATTCATGCACCATATAATATTTTTCATTTCAGCCATGCACTTAAGAGCTAATTTCAGTATGGACGTTTGACCTTGATTTTGAGACTGGACCTCAAATTCGTTTTGACTAACATAATGCAATCATTTATAGTGAATTTATACCCAAAAGAAAAGGGAGTTACAAGGGGGTTGCAATTCCTTTGTATTTTCACATTCTCGCATTATCTGAAAGTAAGCGTGAGATTATAAAATTTGTAAGAAATCAAAACGAGATCCTGCTTGGGACCATATGTTCCAAGGCAAAAAGTAAGGATACAAAAAAACAAAAAATAATAACAAAAAGTGTTCCGCTTGGAAATTCTTTCGTTCCAAGGCAAAAATTAGGAACTTGAGAGAAAACAGCCGACCGTAAAATCCAAAAGGAACGGTCGACGACAGATAATGCCAAAAATGTTTGAATACGAAATAAGTTATTGCTATGATATTCATACCGAATTTTGGATCCAGTCATTGAAACCGAGATCTTATTTCCATACCGATCATTAGCACATTAGATCTGCATTGCTCATTCTATGTGCTGCTATTCCTCATGCATACATGTAGGACCTACTTTCACTCAGGTATTTCTATCTATCAGTTAGAATTGATCCATGTTGCGTCTCTTTTGAGTTCCCGCAAGTATACGGATCGCAACGTAGTAATAAAAGATCGATCCCACGAGGAACAGGTTGAGTCCACTTGCTACTCTATTCTTAATGATGTGTTTACAGAGATACAAATACAGAAGTGATTGATTTCTATTTATGCCACTTATGTTTACAGCAATAAAACATGAAATAATTAAATTATAATCCTATTTAAACTATAATTAAATATACTACTTAATGCTATAGATAAAGATATAGTATAATACTTAGAAGAATTGATGATGCATTAGATTTTCTTTTTCTATAGCAAAACGTGTAACATGCAATAAACGATTCTTTAATCACATATGGTAAAGTATAATTCAATCTCTCGGTATAGAATTACTCTATTTATTATATGTACCTCTACATACAACAAATGCCTTACTTTGTCAAATATTAAGGTCAATTATTAAACCTAGATCTTATTCTTTGATTATTTCAATAAGTTAGACTTAATTTTGACAAACTAAGTTAAAGATTCACATGCAAATCCAACTAAATTAATTCTATCTCTTTGATCCTTACTAAATTATTTCTTTCTGAGAATATAATTAAGTAAGCTTGATTAAACAAAGATCAAAAGATAACTTAAAAACAAACTTTCATTGAATGAAACCAAATAATATTGTCGCTTTGCATAGAAAATTATGAAGCACAACATGCAAAAAGTCTATAAAACAAGAGAAAGATAGAAGTAATCAAACTCAAGCCTCTTGGAGGGCGTCACACCTCGGGAGGACGTCAAACATCCTCGAGGAACTTCTTGGTGTTTCTAGGCAAATCAATAAACAATGAACTTTTCGTCAGATCTTGCTGTCTAAGTAACTACTGAACACCACTTCTCCTAAATACAATCTAAGTGTTTTTGTGAATCTAAACCTCTGAATAAGAATCCAAATTCCTATATTTTCTTTATCTCCCTTGCTGCTTGCTTCACTTTGGATTACTTTTTATAGGGAGGAAGGAGAGTGATGGTGGTTTTTGGTGGTGATTGTTTGGCCAAGCCTGCTTGAGACTGACCGTCTCTTGGGAAAGAGTCCCTGACGCCCTGCATGAAGAGATATTGATTTTTCTTTTCTGATGAAAAGGCAGCAATTGATCGTTCTCCCTGGAAATCTTGACTCGCGCTCAGCGCTTGTAAAGGTCGCGCTCGCGGACTTCTTCTCCAGATGCTTCCTGCCTTTTCAAAAAAGTGATTCTCCGCCGTTGCTGTTTTGTGGTTTTATTTGCGCCGTGACAGTGTAGTCGTTTTGGCCGCGCATCTTGAGTCGCGCTCGCAGACTTTGCTCGGCAAAAAGCCTTCTGCCTCCCTTCTGCCTCTCAAAAGTGATTCTCGCGCACGTGCAGATGGAAGGCGCGCTCGCGACTTTTGCTCTAATTGTTTCTGACTCTCAAATCTGCTTGTCGAGCCCGCGTAGGTGGATGTCGCGCTTGCGACTTGCTTTTTCTAGGTGTGGGCTGCGCGCGCGTCCTCTGGTAGCGCTCGCGACTTGGGCGTTTTCCTTTGTTGCGACTTGCTTCGCGGCGTGAGGGCTGAATTATGGATTCTTTCCATTTTTTAACTTGTTTTGGCCCTATTTTTGTATAGAACAAATCTTTGCTCCAACTGTTTTCCTGAAATTTACTTTGAAACAAAAAAAAACAACACGAACAAAACGTAAAATGTAACAAAAACAATCATGGCAATTTAATATCCAAATAACATTAACAAGATTTGCCCGCTTTTGCCGAGGCTATTCAATTCCGCCCACACTTAGCTCTTTGCTTGTCCCTAAGCAAATATTTTATCCTTCCTTTTTGAACTTCAATGTTGAACATGTTTGTTTTTAATTTGTTTGATTTTAGAGCTTTCTTAAGTTAATCTACCAAGATAAGAGATTTATGTATTTTTGGGAAAACCAAGTAGTGTTAAAAAATGAATATGACATGTAAAAAAAAATTTCAAAATAGGCAACAAAAATCTAGAGAGTATAAGAAATCTAGCCCATTTTAGAGATATAGGCAATCCTCCATCCTTAAAATGCAAAGAATAGGAAGTACTTTAGATAGTATACATGTATTGTTTCTCATCTCAAGGCATTTTTAGGTAGTCTTATTTCTATCTCATTAAGTGGTTGCATTTTATGCTCCATACCACTTCATTTCTTTTCTTTTCTTTTTGTGGTTGCATTTTATGCTCCATACCACTTTGGAACAGTTTTTCCGTTATTCCCTTAAGGTTCCCTTATCATTTTTATTCTAGGTAGGTGGGAATGTAATTGATAAGTGGTTGCATTTTATGCTCCATACCACTTTGCTTTAAAAACGGATTTTCCGTTATTCCCTCTATCATATATTTTTCTCTTTTGAACATACCTTCATCCCTTATTGATTTGAAACATGCAAGTTTTTTAATTTCTTCCTATTCTTCATTCAAGGTAGGATTCAAGCTTCTCTAAAACAAAAGATAATGTCTAGATAATTAACTAACAATTAAAATGTGCTATTTGAAAAGTTTAAAATGTCATATGTAATATATTAACACTTAAGTTCATATGAGCATTCAATCTCTCTAATCATGGTATATTATTTCAATCTCTCTAATCATGGTATATTCATTCAAGAACTT
The DNA here is from genome assembly GCF_014843425.1 of Jatropha curcas. The sequence continues at coordinate 666,388 of NW_023591768.1, forward strand.
CTATTTCAAACAAGCAAATACAAAACAAATCAACATTCTATTTCAACAAGCAAAATACAAACAAATCAACATGTAGAGACTAAAACATTGAACTAAGGCAAAGAAGTTGACTTTTTTAATTGTCACACTTTTATTTTAATATATATATATATAATGAAATGAGAATGAACTGAGATCTTGTAAGTCTCCCCCACACTTAAAAGACGCAATGTCCTCATTGTGGGAGGAGAAATGCAAAGAGAACACACATCACATGCAATAACACACAAACAATATTGAAAAATAAAAAGAAAACTAAAGAGGGATAGAAAAACCTTAGGCCTCCAGAGAACCTGGAGGCGACGGAGTAAATTCGATGTTTTGATGGTGGAAATATTTCATCCACTTCCGTTCCATTCGTTCGTGGTTTTTCTGGATTGTATGCAGTTTTTGTCGCATGTCAAGAACAGTAACTTGCAAGGTTTCCTGTGATTGCTGTAAAGCTTCCACTTTACCCAACACTTGCTTCCATCCAGCAACTTCATCTTCTTCTTCTTCTCTTCTTCTTCCGCATGAGAAGATGATGGTGACTGGCGCTTTGCCTTTCGCAGCTGTCTTTGTGTTTGTTGCATCAGAGGTTCCTTCTATTCACGATCGCTTTGCCGCCCGACTCTTGTTTCCCATGGCTTCCAACGGATAAAGAAACTGTGCTGCCAGTTTTTACTTCTTCGACCTAAGACCCTGTCTTTTTTCAAAAAGAAATGTGCCCAATCCATATATACCGAAAAGTGTCCTGTAGGTTGGGGCTGATAAGGTGGAGGCATTCGAGCAACATATGCCAAGATAGGTGCCAAACTACCCACTCCTAAAGTAACTTTGCCTTGATGACGAGAGGCGTTGTATATTGTATCGAGTACTATTCCTGCAACATCCACTCGTTTTCCCTGCAAAATACAGTCCACCACAAACAGGTCTCTTGTTTGGACTTTGGATGCTTCCACCCATCCAAACAAGGCATAACACAAATACTTCTGCAGGTACAAAATACTCTCATCTTTTATCCATTTATTTCCAGCATTTCGTGGAGTAAAAGTTGATTGCCCCGTTAGTATTTCCCAAACGGAAGATGCATTCCATCCTTGCAAATTCCATCCTTTGGTTTTTTAGAAGCACATCCACTTTGGGGGGAAATCCTAACCATTCGTGCATTTTATCATACCCCACAGTAAATTCCTCTCCATCCACCCTAAATTTGATGCCATTTTCATTATCATCCACCAAATCAATAGTAAAGTTCAAATACTCTAAACTTAACTTTTAGCATTTTCAGGTATTTGTAATCGACTAAAATATTTCAAAAATTTTATGAAGTTTTCAAAATATTCCTCTGCACTTTCCTCTAAATGCCAGTGAGTCTTTGTAGAGAAAGGATCTTGGGTCTATTGACATTTAGAGTTTTCAAATATTCCTGCACTTTCTCTAAAATGCCAGTAGTTTGTAAAAAGGTTGGGTCAAGAAGATACATACCTGTGAAAGTGCACTTGGCAAGGCGTGTGTAGCGTTCCCCTTCCTCCATAGGGAAAGGAGCCTTATATCTGGCGGCCAAATCCTTTCGTGCTGGTGCAGAGGAGGAAGATCCTTCCTTATTCTTCCTGGCTTTTTGCTTGAATGCCATGATGTGAGTGTGGATGGAGATATTGTTGTTCAAGATATGAGAAAAGAGGGTTGCTGGGAATTAGTTTTGTAGTGACAGAGTTTGGGGGTTTGTAAAGAAGGGAATTGATTTTCTTATATAGATGAATTGAGGGAAGGATAGGGTTGAGTAGTTAATGGGGAAGTTGAAAATTGAAAAGGAAGAGTTTTGATTGGATTTGAAAGGATTACTTACAAGTTTTTTGCAGGTTTGAATGCCTTTTGGAAGGAGAAGAATTGATGTTGAATGTGAAAGGGCAGTTGAGAAAGGGCAGTTGAGAATTTCTGACCGTTAGGAAGTTGCACCAAAAATTTGTGGAATCGCGCCAAGAATTTTTCTGGAGTCGCGATCGCGTCTGCAACTTCGCGCTCGCGAATGGTTCTTCTCTTGCCTCTGTCCTCTGTTGTGCCCTAATCGCGCTCGTGCCTGGTATTATCGCGATCGCGAGAGTGAATCTCCTTGTTTCTGACTTGTTTTGCAGAAAACTCGCGCTCGCGCAGATATATGTCGCGATCGCGGATGGGGATCTTGAAGCTTCTGACTTCCCTTGTGGAGAATTCGCGCTCGCGCAGATAGATGTAGCGATCGCGAGTTTTGTAAAAAAAAGTTTCTGTCTCTTTTTTGCAACATTCGCGCTTGCACCTTTTGATTCGCGGTCGCAAATCTGGTTTCCTGCAAAAATAGAATTCCCTGTACACTTGATTTTTGATGAATAAACAAAGTATATTAAGTAGTTATTGAAATTATACATACTTATGAAATCGATTTAAAATGTTACCTGTGGTGGATCCTCAATCCTATTACCCAAACAAAGCTTACACCGTTGTCCATTTACCACGAGTGTAGAACCATTAGATAGATTCTTCAATTCTAATGCTCCATGTTCTGCAACTTTGATTACCTCAAATGGTCCACTCCATCTAGACTTCAGTTTTCCAGGAAATAGGCGTAATCTTGAATTGAATAATAACACTTGGTCTCCTTCCTTAAATGATTTGATTCGAATTTGATTATCATGCCATTTCTTAGTTCTTTCCTTGTATAACTTGGCATTTACTTGGCAATTTTTCCATAATGCTAATAGTGCCCTGATCTCATCAAGTTCATTTAACTGAAGTAACTGAAGTTTCCTTTTGTAGCCAGCCTTGCTTAAATCAAAATTCAAAGACTTTATTGCCCAATATGCTTTATATTCCAATTCTAGGGGTAGGTGACATGCTTTACCATAAATTAAACGATATGGAGACATCCCAATTGGTGTCTTAAATGCCGTTCTATATGCCCAGAGTGCATCATCGAGTTTGAGTGACCAATCCTTTCGTGATGAATTGACAGTCTTTTCCAAAATCCACTTAAGCTCGCGGTTTGAAATTTCCACTTGACCACTAGTTTGTGGATGATATGGGGTAGATACCTTGTGGTGTACTCCATATTTTTTGTGGTGGTACTCCATATTTTCTCATAAAGGCTTCAAATGATCTATTTAAAAGTGCCGTACCTCCAGTGCTTAATGATTGCTCCTTGGACCACCAATCTCGTATAATGCTTTTAAGAATTTGACGCACTCGTGTTTGGCGTTGTTTGGTGACACAGCCTTGTGCTTCCACCCACTTGGAAACCATAGTCAAACAGCTAGTAAGATATAACTTTTACCTTGTGAAATAGGGAATGGTCCATGAAGTCGATTCCCCATACATTGAATATCCTCTAACCGCCTCGAGTATGTTGGATAAAGGCCATTCTCAATCTTTTCGACTTTGTTGCAACCCGTTGAACACCTGTCACAATGAGAAGAACAAATATACGTGCATCGTGGAATAGAGTAGGACCATTAAAAACCACTTTCCAAAACCTTGACTTTCCAAAACCTTTGAAGCAGTTCTATTTGCTCCATGATGCCCTCCATATGGACTAGAGTGACAATGCATAAGTATATCTTGTATTTCTGTTTCCTCTACACACCTTCTAATCATACCGTCCATACATATCTTAAACAAGAATGGTTCGTCCCATAAGAAATTTTTAGCATCTACATAGAATTTCTTCTTTCGTACATAAGTCATATCTGGAGGTATGATGTTAGAAGCTTTAACCGTAGTAGGAGGTGGTAACTTTTCTATAGCTTCTATTTTTGCCCCATCTTCTGGATTCCTTCCTTACTTATTTTGTGCCCTAAAACAATGCCCTCATCAACCATAAAGTGGCATTTCTCCCAATTCAAAACCAAGTTAGCACTTTCATATCTTGACAATACAAGATCTAAATTTTTCAAACAACTTTCAAATGAATCACCATACACAGAAAAGTCATCCATAAATACATCCATAATTTCTTCTATGTAGTCATTAAAAATAGCGGTCATGCAACGTTGCAATGTTGCAGGTGCATTGCCTAATCCAAAAGGCATGCGCCTATATGCAAATGTACCAAATGGACAAGTAAATGAGGTTTTCTCTTGGTCATTCGGAAAGATATAAATCTGAAAAATATCCCGAATATCCATCGAGAAAACAATAGAAAGCATGACCAGCAATTCTTTCTAACATTTGATCTATGAATGGTAATGGAAAATGATATTTTCTTGTGGCTGAATTAAGTTTTCTATAATCAATTTTTTTTCTATAAGTCAAACCAACCTCCAACCTGTAGTGGTCCTAGTAAGGAATTAGTTCACGGTCATCTTCATTTTTTACTACAGTCCATTCCCTTCATTTTTTACTACAGTCATTCCTCCCTTTTTAGGCACACATTGAATTGGACTAACCCATTGGCTATCCGAAATTGGGTATATTATTCCTGCATCTGGTAACTTGATAATTTCTTTCTTCACTACTTCTTTCATATTAGGATTAAGTCGCCTTTGTCTTTCTGCCTTAGGTATCTGTCCATCCTCAAGATTGATATAATGCATGACTCGATTTGGACTTATCCCCTTAAGATCAGAAATTTGCCATCCTATAGTCTTAATCCTATTTCTAACAATTTTTAATAAATCATTCTCTTGATCTACATTTAATTTGTTAGAAATAATTATAGGAAGTGTGTGATCTTTACCTAAGAAAGCATATCGCAAATGACTTGGTAACTCTTTAAGGTCTACTATTGGTGGAACTTCAATTTGGTGGAACTTCCAAATTGATGGTGGTAAAGGCTCATGCTCCCTAAGTTACATTTCAGGTCTTAAGATTTACAATTTCCTCTCTTCATTTATTGACAACTTTTCTTTTCTTTTTCTCTTCCCTTCCTTTCTTTCCTCCTTTCCCCTTCTCAAATTTTTCAATTATTTTTCCTCCCAAGGCAAAAACATTTCTTGTATGGGCATGCATCACTCATCAATTTATTTTTCTCATGCAATTCCCTCATCCATAGGAAATTTCAATGGCTTTATCTATATGAATTTTCAATCTTTATCTATATGAAATTCAATGACATCATCACCTATCCTAAGGACTAATTTTCCTTCTGAAACATCAATTAATGCTCTCCCTGTGTTCATAAATGGTCTTCCTAAAATAAGAGGACAATTTTTATCATACACAAAGTCAAGTATGACGAAATCAGTTGGAAAAATAAATTTGTCAACCTTAACAAGTACGTCCTCAATGATACCATAGGGTCTTTTAATAGTTTGGTCAGCGAGTTGTAAAACCATGTTAGTTCTTTTAACTTCATCCTCTAATCCCAATTTCTTAAAGAGAGATAATGGCATCAAATTAATACTTGCTCCTACATCAAATTAATACTTGCTCCTAAATCACAAAGACATCTAGGAAAATCTACTTCACCTAATTTGCATGGTATAGTGAAACTTCCTGGATCTTTGAGTTTTGTAGGTAACTTACTTGAGATTGTGGAACTGCAATCCTCAGTTAGAGTGACTGTCGACACATCTTCCCAACTACGTTTCTTTGAAATTAATTCTTTAAGGAACTTACCATAATTTGGAATTTGTGTGATAGCTTCCATAAGTGACATGTTGATATGCAAATTTTTCAGTTTATCAATAAAATTTAAGAACTGCTTATCTTGCTCCTCTTGCTCCTGGCTTTTTCTTGAGGCCTGTTGCGCGAAAAAGGTGGCCTGATTGATAAAATTTTAAACGTTGTCCTTCTCATTGTCTTTCCTTTTTCTTGTTCTCTTGATCCTGCATTATTTACTTCAATGCTCGGTTCACAAACCGGCTCCACAGTTGCATTATTCAAAACATTAACATCAATACCCGAAGGAACTATTTTATCTACTATTTTTCCACTTCATAAGGCAATGGCACTTACATTCTCCCTAGGGTTCTTTTCTGTGTTACTAGGGAGATTTCCCACTTCACGTGAGGAA
>NW_023591768.1:672891-739573 GCF_014843425.1 Jatropha curcas
AATATCCAGGCCTACCAATGAGTGCCACAATTTTATTCAAATGTGAATGGTTTTTTGATCCTACGCCAAACATTGGCACGGAAGGTTCATCCTAAGTATAACTGTTGATATTAATCACAAGAAGAAGATATACAAAGTATAACTTTTGTTTTGGAAATGCAAGCTGCACAGGGTGACATATCCCATATCCATCGTTTTAAACGAGATTAGATGCGATGGATGCAGTGTGTAAAATCAAGGCTAGGATTAGTTGTTCATTGCACTTTTGAAACGAAACAAATCTTCTTCACTCGCAGTATCGAGGGCATTTTCAAAAGTTAGGTGAAAGCAACCGATTGCAAGTTGTTGAAGATTAATAGATAGATTGGATATGAAAGCCGATCTTATCGTGAAATAGGGACCATCAGATGATGAAGAGGGAAGAAAGATCAAATTCATCATGGATATCTCAGAAGAGAATATTGAAAAGAGGAAAAGCTGAGAAGAGGAGGAGGAAGCAGATGAATCAAGACACTTTAAAACTGTTAGAAGCAATTTACTGTTACAAATTTGATAAATGTATAGTAATTAATATTATTAATGAAAAGAATTTTTCAATGGTATTAACTTCTGTACTATATTTACCACATGTTCTACAATTCATATAAATTGTATAAATCATTTTATCTAGTGTCTGAATATCTGCAGTACAGATGGCTGAGGCAGACCGTTGAATTCTTGACGCGTTCCTAGCCGCAGTGGTTCGCGTGGAGGTCATGGCCCTGGACGCCAGTGCCCTGGACGAGGAGGTCGATCCCTCATCCTCATCAGGTACGTCTGGGATTCGCATCTGCCAGCGACAAGTACTGCCGCCATAATTCCTCTTTCAGGTACATCTGGGGCTTCATTCCTCTGCTCAGCATCCAGTACTGTCGCCATCAACAGCCTTCTGCTCCTTCCTCTTCTGACCCAGTTACAGACCCACCAGCTCCAGTCACCTACTGTTGCAAGTAATCACCCTTAAATTAATTTAACTGTCATTTTAATTATATATTAATTATCTTAAATGTTAATAACATTTGTCATTTCTTTGAGCTTCATCAGATTCCACATTATCACCCTTCAGTTTTGGTAGCGGGACAGTAAAGTATTATTGCCAAAATTTTTCTGCAGGCCATATTTTGTAATTTATATTGTACTTATTCATAAACTGGATTGCTTTCGTGTAATTATATTCACTTCTATTTTTTTTCAGCTATATTCCATCTTTCTAGAGCAGTGGGAATTTTGAAAGATAAATCAAGGCTACAGCTGCATAAAGAGGATACAACATGGGATGCCGTACCACAAGAGGCGAGCAGACTTTTATGGAGGAGTTCTAGGTACTCTCTTTGGTTTACAGTTTATATCCATCATTCAATTTTTACAATTCAAAGATACATCCTTTAGTGTTTAAACGCTTAAAGTGATCTAATTTTTTTTGTAGAGAAACACATATGGGACGAGCCATTACAGCTATGCTGTGAAGTAGCTGGGAGAAGATATGCGCCGATCAAATAATGCTGACTTACTATTAGGATGAGAAAGAAGCGGTAAAAGCAGGCAGGTGCTGTGTCCGGAGATATGGAGAGGCTGGCAAAAGGGCTTGGGAGGATCTTGCATTCAAGAGAAGCAGGAGATATTGGCACAAACAGGCATAGTTGAGACTACCTCGGAACTGGCGTGATGGAGAGGACCTCGCTCGACACACAGGCGGATCTATATCTGCTATAGAGACAGCTCGATTATATAAGTGAACTAGTCCCTTTACAAGAAACTGAATGTTTAATGAAAGGACACTAATATATTAGTATATCATTGCATTTAAAAAATTTATTTAAAGGTAAAGAATTAGGTCGTGAGCCCACACCGATGGAGGTGTTATACATAACTCACACAAGACCACGATCGTAATACCTTTTCGACAGACGTGCGCTGACGTCAATGTAAATAAACAATGAATAATATTTACATTTACCCTCTTATCATTTGCGAAGATGTACAAAGTTGAATATAATACAAACTTGCAATTGCATTGAGTAATTAATTTTTTGTTCAGGAGATTATTCTTACAGCTCGAGCGAAATGTTAACTCTCTAGACCAATGGAAATCCGAAGCTTGAGTCTAAGAATTGACGGACGGGTAGCTTGCCGCTTTATCTCAAGGCTGTCTTAGGGGGCTGGAAGAAGAAGAGGAAGGTTATACGGGCTCATCGGGTCTCAGGCTCACGTTTTACACTGGCTCAGCAGCTCACGCTTGTACAAGGCCAGCGCGCACGACAGCCGCGAGCACCACTGGACTCGCCACTGGTTATGATGATTATATGGACTCAGCTGCTGATCAGCAGAGACAGATTTGCAGAGGCTTAGAGCACATGTGATGCGGCTTGTCGGTGTAGGCACCGTGCTGGTACTTCTTCCTCTTGATCCTGCGCCTGCTAAGACCGACATTGTTTTGCACGTCTCAGCAGCAGGCCACTATCGGCTCCTGATCCTGATGCTGCAGACGATACCCTTGGTCACCCTCCCTGGCGCTACAATTCCACATCCAGCAGGTACTCCTCCCGGCGATCCGACAGTGGGAGATCCGACATCAAATCCTGCAGATGATAAGCAGCAGCATATATGATTTGATTTTGGACCTTTTTTAGTTTTCATTGTATTTTCATATTTTAATTTGTTCAGAACAATAAAAATTACATTTTATATTGTTCTTTGAAATTGCTCCGTAATGGTGTAATTATATACATTTATTTGTCATTTTTCAACAGGTGCAAAAAATTTTGGTCAAAATAATATTAATTTTTTTTATCTTTTTTTGCAATTTCGCGGGGGACCGATTTTTTGATTTTACCCAAAAAATACAAATTTTGAATTAACAATTTGCGACGATTTTTCTGCGACCAAATTTGCGACTGAAATTTCCAATTAAACAGACCAAAAATTGCGACCGATTATTCAATTTTCGCGACCGATTTTATCGGTCTCCAATTCGTGACCGATTGTTCCTCATCGGTCGCCAAACTTTATTTTGCAACCAGTTATTTTGCGACCGACATGCTTCGGTCACAGGATCGGTCGCTAAATGAAAATTAACGCGACGATTAAATTAGCGACCGATTTTTGCCATTTTGCGACCGATTTGTCGGTCGCAAAATGGCATTTTTTTTGTAGTGATAACTCCTGAGACATTAGTAACTTCCATCACAAGGAACCCCCTTGCTATGGCCATCCACTTTGTTGATCATGAGATACCAAAGAGGGGTGCAATGCACAATCGCACCCTTTATATTATAGTACAAGCCAAGGGTAAGACAGTACCTATGGTCTTTGTGGATAATGGGTCGACTTTAAACGTCTACCCCTTGAAAGTTGCTAGCTCTTTGGGGTTAACAGCTGAAGATTTTGTACCGTCTGATCACATAGTGAGGGCATATGACAACATAAGAAGAGAAGTTTTGGGCGTGGCTGATTTAAAAGTCATAATCGGGCCCGCATTTGTGACTATACCATTCCAAGTGGTGGATGTCCCTACTTGTTTCAACCTCCTCCTTAGAAGGCCCTGGATTCACTCGACTAAAACAATAACCTCCTCGCTTCACCAAAAACTAAAATTCCCCTACAATGATATAGTCGTGACAATCAAAGGAGACCTGACAGAGGAATCTAAAATCCTGCCCTAGCGCCACTACTAGAGATTTAACCTGAACTAGTGGTGTATCCTCTGACTGGCTTCTCCTTCAACTCAGTCCAGTTCATCCAGGAAGAACCAGGTAACAAAATCTTTCCAATGGATTTTGACCCCTACAGTAATCCCTTGGTAGTTAACATGATGTGGGCCATATGTTATTTTCCAGGAATAGGACTTGACCGAAACCAATAGGGCATGGCCTCCTTCTCCGAGTTTCCAATTGCTGAACCTCCCTTCAGTCTTGGACTAGAAGACGCCAAACAAGTGGCGAGAACAAGAGGTGAAATAAGGGACATTCCAATGCACTCATGCTTCAAAACCCTCAAAGGTTATTTTGTTAAAGAGGGAGAATCTGAACCTTACTACTTCTTCCAAGAACCTTGGTATTGCCTTGTGACCATGAAACTAATACCTGGTTTTAAAATTCTTTTTTATGTCAAGCTGTTAATAGAAGACCGTGAACCTCTTTTCAAGCTCAAATAGACTGGGAGGACAACATGAAAGCCTCTCTCTTTGACGTGTGAATGATTAGCAATAAAGTGGAAGCAGACCCCGCAAGCCTCATACAACCTATCGAAGCGTCTCTTCAGAACTGGTACTTGGAGTTACACGTAGAGCAATCCACCTTTCTCTTGCCTGAACCTAAGTTTGAGTCAAAAACAGAATCTGAGTTGGAGTCTAGCTCGGAGTCTAGTTCAGAGTCTTCTGAGTCTTCTTTGTCATCCCTCTCTGCGTTAGGTGCCCTTTTTATTGAACTAAATGTAGATGTCAATCGTGGCTCTTTTATTTCTAATGAAAAGTTTCAATGTTCTTGTTATTTTCTCTCTACCTTGAATGAGATTGCTGGCAAAAGTGAAGATGAAACAGAAATAAAAATAACAAAAGAACAAATAAATATTATCACAAAATGAACCAAAACATACATTTGAGTTAGGCTTACTATGGGCCTCGGGGCCTTAAGCTTAGCTAGGCCCTAGTACCGGTGCAACCCATAGTTTTGGGTCGTGACATAAGCAACCCAACTTTTATGACAAAACTACATTTTTCCTTCTACAAAGTTAATTTTTCAATTATTTTACTTATATAACTTATTTATTTTATCAAATTTGACCAAATTTATTTTTAAAAATTTATTTTTTAAAAAAATTATCTTTTCAAAAAATAGTTTTCTTATTATTTTTTATCTTTTATTTTAATATTTTTTTAGCATGTCATTTACTATCAAGAAGAGAAAGATTCAAGTTAAATGTCCATTTATCACCAAATTAAATGCAATAATTTCATTAATATTATTGTTATTTTATATATTTATTTTAATAAAAATATATTTTAAAAAAATATTATTTATTTTAATAAAAATATAAAAAATTACGTAGCATAACATAAATATAATTGGTATTTATTATTTATTTTTATAAAATTACTATTTTAATGATATTTTATGAAACAAAAGCAAATGAATTTTCAATTAAATTTGTTCCATACATAATTATATGGAATTCAATTAAATTCATTTACAAATGAATTCTACTAAAATTAATTTACAATTAAATTCCACGTTTTCAATTCATGTACACGAAGCGAAGTATTAGAGTTTGAATAAGTAATATATAAAATATGATAACAATCTAAATAAAGCTTTTCCTAAGAAACATAATATAGTCCTTTTTGTCATACCACTAAGTTTTATTAAATTGGAAGAATTATCACTTGTTGTATAATTTACGATATTATTTTAATTCTTCTTGTTATATAATTTATGATATTATTTCAATTCTTTCTACCTCCAATAGATAAGAGAGAATTTACATAGCATTTTGCATGAGACATAATTAAAAAAATTTTAATTAAAATCTTAATTTATTATAAATAAATTTTTATATTATAATATTTATTATGAATAACATATTCATTTTAACTTGGAAAATTAATATGATTATAGAGTTGATACATTGTAAATTTGAAGTTAATTTGTATTAAGAAATATTCTCTGTCTCATTATATTTTTATGATTTGACAAAACACGCATATAAAGAATTTAGTCAATAAAAATTATTTTGTTATTTTTTACTCTTAATAATTCATTAAGATATTAAAAATCTTTCATTCAAAACGTAATTATAGAATTTATTATAAAAAAAATAATTATTTACATATTTAAATTTAAAAATTTTGTAAATATTTTAGAATAATAAGTAAATAGGACGGGATATGACAGTAAGGCGTGAGAAAATGAAATACAAAAAGTAATAGGAAAGTGCAGTGAAGGGGGGAAGCAATGAAGTCAGTATACATGTAATGCTGACGCAATAATGAGAGAGAGAGAGAGAGAGAGAGAGAGAGAAGAATAGTAAACGAAACCAACCCCAACAACACAGTACTGTCCGTCTCCATTGTGTGACTGTGAGATTGGGAAGAGAAACTCTTCGTCTTAATTCGTACAGCCAGGTGTAGCGTATTCACCACTTTCTTCAACCCATCAAAATCATCACAATAAATTCTCTTACTATCATTCATCACTATAATCCAACGCCTATCCAAAACGTATATTTTGCTCTACATGACATGTACAGGTCAACTTTTTCAAAATCAAACAAATTTTTCAATTTTTTAATTTCTTCTTTATCACTTTATTTTTTTTTTTATCAATTTTTAAATCCCATAACTTCAACATGTAAAAGGTTATATTCCTTTTTGAAAAATGTTAGTATTCATTAACACGATGAAATGAAAATACACAACAAAGAAACTATATTAAGTTATTACTTAATAAACAAGAAAAGAACTAACCCAAACAAAGGCCCCCACTAAAATATAAACAGATCCAAACACAAATCCTCCACTGCATAAGCCTCTCTAATATAATTTAGGGAAAAAAAAAAATATCCATAAGTACCCCCCCACCAAAAAAAAAAAAAAAAAAAAAACCCCACCAAAAAAAAAAAAAAAAAAAGGCAAAAAAAGCCTAAAAAGAATACATTAACTTTCCATGACTCTTAGAGTGGAACTGGAAAAAGTCATAGTCCTAGATCCAGCAGTAGGCCCGCCATCAGCCAACAAGGGCTGGGGGAAAGAAACAGTGGCCCGGCCCAGGCCCAGGGCCCTGACCCAGTCCCAGACCCGGACCAGGCGGACCCCCCCCCCAAAAAAAAAAAAAAAAAAAAAAGGCAAAAAAAGCTAAAAAAATTACATAACTTTCCATGACTCTAGAGTGGGAAAGCTGGAAAAAGTGTCATAGTCTAGCCCAGCAGTAGGCCCGCCATCAGCAACAACGGGCTGGGGAAAAGAAACAGTGGCCGGCCCAGGCCCAGACCCTGACCCAGTCCCAGACCCGGAACCAGGCGTGACGCTCACGACCATTTGTGGCTGTTGATGATGATCCAGCAAAAACGCAGATGTATCGAGAGTGGGCAAGCATCCGGCAGCTGCATGGAGGCGGGTACCAGGTCTCTGTGGCTCAGGCTTGAGCACAGGGACAGGTGGCAACTGGGCGTTACCGAATCTCACACCAGTAACCTGTTGCACCATCTGCCTGAAATTCGCCGGATCCGCAGTTATAAACGTAGTCTGAGAACGCTTGGACGCGCGAGACTTGCGTTTCGAGACTTTGCCAGAAGTAGCAGGGATCCCGTTTCGCTGACGCTTGGGAGGAGCAACCGTTTCAGGGTCCGACCCCGAAACGTTAGAAGCGGTAGGAGTGGTAGGAGGGTGTTGTGTATCGGAGCAGATAAGGTTGTTATCGGAAAAGAGTGATTTCTGGAGGGCTTTAGTTAGAGTTTCGGTGTCGCGAGCATAGGCTTCAGAAATCCATGAGTCCTGAAAAGTTCTGAAGAGGAATGGTTCCAAACTGGCCAAGTTCTCCATTAATTATGTAATTACTTGACAAATTAACAAGTTAGTGGAAACTAAGGCTGAATAGACAGATAAATAAGATATCAGAGCATCTTGTTAAGGTATACAAGAGCAAGAGAAAGAGAAAGGGAGTTGACTTGGAACTTGACCAGTGAGTAACCCCAGAGACAGAGAGAGAGAAAGAGAGAGCGCTTTGAACCCCAAGGAAGAGAGAAATGAAGTAAAAGAAGGAGAGGGAGTGAACGAGAGGATAGAGAAATAGATTAAATAGGGCGGTGGAGACTAGGGGAGGAGGAAGAAACCGCGTTGTTAGGGGGAACACGCGTCAGCTTTATCGTACGGAGATTACCCTTTTCTTAAACTAGACTAATCTGACTTAAACCATGGTTTCGCTTTGGTTATTTTCGACTACTGATACTCTCGTGTACCCTTTTCTTTTTTCAAATTTTATGTATATACTCACTCTATACATGAATATTAAGATTTTTTCTAAGTTATTAACAAAAACAATTAATTTATCCACACAAATAAGATGGGATGGTAGAAATTCTTTCTCTCTTAATTAGGGGTTTCAAATTCGAGTTAAGAATATAGAGTTCATTTAGATACTCGAGAGTGTTGGGACACTGAATAGTTAAAACCAAAAAACAAAACAATTAACTTTTTTAGATTACAATAAAAATTTTATTAATATAAATTAAATTATAATTTATCTCACATGATTAATAATTAACCTGTTTAATATATATAAGTGTAAAATTGATAAAAAGTTTATAATTACTATTAATATTTTCAAAATGATTTTTATTTGTGGATAAAAAATATTGTAAACCAACTTATATGGAATTATGCATCCTAGAGGTAATTAACTATTCCATTTATCAATTTCAATTGAAATATTAATATTAAACTATTTTTATTTAAAAAATAATTTAGTCATCCTAATTTATGATTAGATATTTATAATATTTAGTTATTTAATTATTCCTTTATTATTATTATTATTCGATAACGCATATATAATATTATACTTTTTCTAGTCATTTATTCCATAAAAATAATACTTTATAAATAAGAAATGGATAGATCTCAAAAATTAACAAATAATAAAAATGTGATACTTATTTAGTGTCATAATTTTTTTCATATTTTACTTTTTAGAAGTCAAGTAAGGATAAATTATGGTGGAAGAGGTAATAATTTTTATCAAAATTTATGAATTACATAATTAATTAGTGTGTATATATATATATAAACGAGTCTTTATTTATTTATTTTGAAGGTTTTGACTGTCAAGCCGCGTTGTTCGGCGTCTTTCATCTTCACGCGTCGTCTGTCTGTCTTTCTATTTTTAATATAAAATGTATAGTTGCATTAGATACTTGAGCCTTTGGCGTCTATCCTCCAGTCCATTATTATATACTAGAGAGAGGGCCTGAGTTGATTTGGTGCAAATTCAATTGGTGAATTTTTATATAAATAAATAATTTTATTATTTTCTTATAAGAGCTTGACATGTATGGCAAATAAATAAGACTCAAAAGAAAAATAAATAAATAAATGGATAATGCTATTTGGATCACAATATAGTTATCACTCATGTGCGAATCATAAGTGATTTTTTATAAAGTTAAATATCAATAATGTCTTGTTGTGTGTTGAAAAATGAGAATTTGAACTATAATTACCTATACATTTTTTAACCTTTTGTTTGGATGAAAGTATTTTTTTTTTTTTTTCCAAACTCATATGTTCTAAATCTTTGCAATTTGGAGAGAAAATAAAGGAGGAATGTAAAAATTTCATTCATTTTTATTAAATTATTCAAATACCCCCAATTTAATTAACAAACTTTAAACATTTCTTAAATACTCCATTATTTAAGTGATGACATAAGCGTCAATTTTAATAATAACATTTTCTTTCTTCTAAAATTTTGTCTTTCCAAATAAAGGAAAATAAAATTGTCTTTTCTCAAGGCCTTTGATTTTAAGTTCTATAATTCATTTTATCTTGAGCTCACTTAGGCTCACGATTTTAAGTTTTGTGCGCGCTGTTTTTAGAGCATTTGCCATTGTGCTCTGCATTTTTTCTTAATACTTAAGAATTAAGAATTGGACGATCAATTATAGTAAAAAGTTTAGAGCATTTGCAATTGTGCTCTGCATTATTTACTAAAAGAGATTTTGGTGTGTTATAAATATATTAATAGTGGTAATTTTAAGGTCAGAACTTAAGCAATTTGTTGTAGATTTTTAAATTGAGGTGAATATTTAGAGTAAATAAAGAATGTTGGATTAAGAGTAAGTCAGACAATAATGGATGCAGAAACAGTATTTGAGGAACGCATAGTGTTATGGTAGGGAATAGAAAACATATTATGGTTATGTTATGAAAGCAGTTAAGGGTTGGAATCATTTTATTAAAATGCTCTAAACCCCAATCTAACTGACATGCCACTGTTAGATAATATTTGAACAAAATTTTAAAGGAAAAGTTCATGTTTAAATGTTTGAAAACATCATATTTACTTCTCAAATCCTTTGAGTTATCTGAAATTTCCATTGAAATATGGTTTTGAAAGGATATGATAAAACTTTAACAAGCATGCTATTATTTTATTTTTTTGTATTATGACATTTTATAAGATTTTATGATAACTAACTTTAAATTCCTTCGATTGTGTTAAGCTTTCAAAGAAAGGTTTGACATAGCTGACTTAGTCTTGAAACAAGTTTTCTGGAATGTGTTGTGATATAGTATACTATGGAATGCTTGTACATAAGGGTTACTATTATTTTGGTTCTTAAAGCCTAAGTATATTTAATGATCTCATCTTTATAAACATTGATTATAAATCACAGAGATGAAATTAAATTTGGAGAAAGGAAAAAAGTATGGATAAATATATCAAATCAATGTTTTGCATGAATGTCAGTTTATCGATGCATGAATATACTAATAATGCATGGCAATATAAAAAATATAGTGCATTAAGTGTAATTTCAAGGGGAGCTGTGAATACTCAAATTTTGAGGCTCAAAAGCCAGTTTTTCCGGACTGCAAACAATCTGGCCGGACCGCAAACAGTCCGGCCGGACCGGAGGCCATTTTGGAAATTTACCGGAAGTATGCCAATATGGTACTTAAAATACTAGATAATGCATGCAATATAAAAAAATATAGTGCATTAAGGTGTAATTTCAAGCGGGAGCTGTGAATACTCAAATTTTCTGAGGCCTCAAAAAAAGCCAAGTTTTTCCGGACTGCAAACATTCTGCCGGACCGCAAACAGTTCCGGCCGGACCGGAGGCCATTTTTGGAAATTTACCGGAAGTATGCCAATATTGTACTTATAAAACGTCCGGACGTCGCGAGGATCGTAGAACTAAGTTCCGAAATATTTTTTTGGTAGAGTCCGAACTTCCCGTAAAAACCTCCGGAAATTGAAAAGTAGCAGGAAACCACGTGCCTCGTGCTAGGGCCGCGAAGCCCTGAACGCCCAGGCCGCCGGAAACAAGTCGTTTTGGCCTATAAATACGGCCCCGTGTTGACCTGTTTCAACTCACTCAGTGTGTGACGGACGCTCTTCTCCCCTACGCTCCTTGCGATCTTTACTTTTAATTGCTTTTCTGCATTTTAAGTTAGCTATTGCTTTCTTGCTTTGTTAAGTGGTCACTACAATTTAAATTATATTAATATTACTTAACGAGGAAGCTTAAACCTGGAGTTAAGAAGCAGTCGACGATTAAATCAGGTTACAATGAACTAAACTCTGGCTATTTAATTATAGCACTTCATGCATTGCTTTTTTCTCTTCTCACTTCTAATTATTCTTACAAACGGCATAAATGGCATTCAACGTCCAATTCATTAGGCAAATAAACTCCTCAATTAAATTAATTTAGGCCTAAATGCCCGGTAATCATATATCTTGTATTTTAAAGCCTTAAATTCAACAATTGGCTCTAAAATACCTAGTTAATTAATAGGCTATGGTAAATCGCTTTTATGTCGAACAAATCCGGCTTAAGTCCAATTAATCAATAATTGTGGCTAAAAGGCCTTAATCTAAACACGTTTTTCTTGGCAATAAATTGCCTACATTGCAATTCAATTGATCACTTTCGGCAAATAAATTGCCTATAAGTTAGATTAATCATTTTCTCTTAGCGGACAAATCGCTTAAATCAAAATTTTTGGCCATAAAAGCCTTTCAAATTATCAACTTTTGGGGCAAAAAGTTGCACTTAATCAATCTTTTTTGGCTAAAAGCCTTAAATCAACATTTTTGGCAACAAATGCCTAATCAAAACAATTCAAAACTAATAATCAGGCAAAATTGCCTAAATAAAAACTGCAAGAAGCATACACAACATGCATAAAGGCATAACCCATTCAAAGCCCTCTAAAAGAGGGGCCTACTCCGAACTCTTGACTTTTGATCTTCCATTCAAACGGAAAGTACGTAGGGGCACGTTTGGGATTAAACCCGAGCGGCAAGTCGAATCACTTAAACATTTTCATTTGGTCCAATTACACCTTTTTACCTTTGCAAAAGCATGCACTTCTTTGGTTAGTTCATCAACATGACATTAGATCTCGGAATCCATCCTCGGGTTCGAAAGATTGCTGCTTAGACATTGGGTTAATTAATCTAGTAATTAAAGGTTAATTAAAAATTTAGGAGTCACTTAGGGTTTCTCCTAGTTTACCCTAAAATTAATTAAAACAAAGTGGCACTATACATTCAAGTCACTTAGGGTTTTTCCTAGTTTACCCTAAAATAATTAAACAAGGTGGCGACTCATACATTCACGTGCATTTCTACCCTTAGTCACATGCATTTGTTTGCATGATATTTTGGGGAGGGGTTCACAGGAGCTCAATTCTAACCTCTTTTATTGAGGATTCTAGGTCGAGTGACAGATTTCCCTAAATTTCGACCGGTCAGTTTGGTTGGGGGCCCGCTTCCTAAGCTGAAATCTATAGATATGGCTTCGTACCTCGTTTGTATGAGGATCTGGGCGCATGAAGTTCTACCATTGATTAGGATGGTAGAGTTTTGAAGGTGCCACTCGAGGAGTGGGCTTACAGGGTGCCGAACGGACCAGGCTTTTAGTTGAAAACTAGTCCTGATGGTTTTACCAGATGGACTGCGCTTTAAAGCATGTTGTGTGTCGGACGGACCGAGCTTAGCAGTTGATAAAGTGCAAGACAAACCGAGCTTAATTGACAAAGTCCTCTTGCTACATTTTTTAGTTTGAAAAAAATGTTTAAGTCCTCAGTGGAGTCGCTAGCTGTATGCCCCCAACCGAAGCACCGAGAGAAAGGAGGTCTAGATGACGGATTCCTTTTTGGTCCAATCAGGCCTATTGGTCGGTTCGTCATGAAAACTAGTAGGAACTCCTTATGGTTCCTTTTTTGTTAGTCAGATTAACAGATTATCATATTACGGCTTGTTTTAGCGTTTAAGTGATGTCGGGTTGGCTCTTTAGAGGGCTTTGACTGTGTGTGGTGTGATAGAGTCGCCACCTTAATTTCTTTTTATTTTTAGAAAAAATATTAAGGAAAAATTTCCATGATGGACTCCATTTTCAGTTTGCCTTTCAAGATAAAATGCACTAGCCTCGAATCATTGGGTTCAGGACTAGATTTTCGGCTTCTTTGGAAATGAATCAACTGTTCGAGTTATAATTGAGAAATCAAAATAGTGTTTTGCATATGAATGTCAGTTTATCAATGCATGGACATACTAATAATGCATGACAATATCAGAAATATAGTATATTAAAAATAATAAATGAAAGGTGAGTAATTCAGAAGGGAGCCCAACTTTAGCCTCGTGTATCAAAGATTCTAGGTCGTGCAACACATTTCCCTAGATCCTAACTAGTCAATTTGGTTGGGGGCCTGCTACCTAGGCTGAAATCCATAGGTATATCTTCCTACCTCGTTTGTATGAGGATCAAGGGGCTTAAAGTTCTACCATCGGTTAGGATGGTAGGGTTTTAAAGGTACCACTCGGGGAGTGGGCTTGAAGGTGTGCCAAGCAGACCGAGTTTTAGTTGAAAATTGATTTTATTAGTTTTACCGGACAGGCCGAGCTTAAAGCATACAATGTGCAGGAAGGACCGACCTTGATAGTTGATGAGGTGCCAAACGAACCAGGCTTAATTAACAAAGATTGGGTTTAAGTGATTATACCCTAGGTCGCGGGGTTGAGAGGTAGGGCGGTGCAAGCATGTGGTTGCGAAGCTCCACAGTGGTTAATGACCAAAGAGGTCGAGTCTTCCTCCAATTTAAGCAAAGGTTGGACACGAGGACCCTATTGTAATCTTATAATATTGTTAATTAATGTATTATTAATTAATTCTTAAATTAATTAATAATAAATTAATTAACTAGTAGATTTGAACCAAGGAAGACCAAAGTGTTAATAAAAGTTGAAAGGATCGACTTTTAAGTTCCAAGTTGTGCCTTAAACTCAACTAAGGAAGAAGAGCAAGGTTGGACTATATTGCACTAGAATCATTCGAGGGAGAGTGTGAGTCGTTGATGCTTGAGAAGTGCTCAATCAAGCAACAAGAGGTGCTTGAAATGAGGGGGGAAGGACCATATTTATATGCCAAGGGGGTTGCTGGACAAAAACACGGTGGTACCAACCACCTTGAAAACGGTACCTATATGCCCTGATTCAGTACCGATCGAGGAGCTCAGTACTAACCCAGTCGGTATCGATCAAGGGCTGATCGGTGCCGTCCAGGAGCTGGTCGACACTAATCAGAGCAAATTACTGTCCTGCCACTAGTCTTTGATTTTAAGGTTTTCGAGCTTCTAGGAGTCCGTTCGGACCCAAAACAACGTCCGATTGAGCTGATTCTCACGCCGTTGAAACTGTAGCGAAATTTGTTTAGAGCCTGGTGTTGAAATCATGGTCAACAATTCCATGTGAAGTTGGAGCAATAAAGATCGATAAAGCCTTATATGATCTAGGAGCCGGAGTTAGCCTGATGCCATTATCTATCTTCAACAGACTGAACATTGGAGAGCTCATACTGACCCGAGTTGTCCTACAACTAGCTGATTAATCTATTCAATATCCAAGCGAAATTATAGAAGATGTTCCACTCAAAATTGGCAAATTCTTTATTCTAGGGGACTTCTTGGTATTGGAGATGGAAGAGGATACACAAACATTCATCCTTTTGGGCCAACCTTTCCTAGCAACTGCTGGAGCTCTTATAGACATCAAAGAAGGAAGACTCACCTTAAAGGTAGGAGAAGATGAGATAGTCTTCAACCTGCTTGATGTGATGAAGCAGCCAATGCAAAATGCAGAATATTTCAGAATTGACATCGTGGATGAAATTTTAAAGGAGATAATTAGTAAGGAAATCTGTAAGGACCCCTCAACAAGTTCATTCCAACTATTTATAATGATGAAGAGGAAGATCCTGAGCAGATAAAAATAGACCCTCCACCTGATGACTTATCAATAGGAGATCCAAACACACCACTAACTGCAGAGATCATACAAAAGGTTGAACTGAAACGCTTACCTAAGGAACTAAGGTATGCATTTCTCGGTCTTAATGATACTTACCCTATGATAATTACTTCTTTTTTAAATGTTGATCAAGTAGAAAAATTATTGCATTTGCTTAAATGCATAAGAATATCCTAGGATATAATAGTAAAAGTATAAAAGGTATAAGTTCATCAATTTGCATGCATAGAATTTTATTTGAAGATGGATTTAAACCTTCAATTGAGCCACAAAGAAAACTGAACCCAAATCTTAAAGAAGCAGTTAAAAAGGAAATAACTAAATTGTTAGACGTATGTATCATTTATTCTCGACAGTCAATGGGTCAGTCCAATTCATGTAGAAATAACTAAATTGTTAGACGTATGTATCATTTATTCTCGACAGTCAATGGGTCAGTCCAATTCATGTAGTGCCTAAAAAGGGAGTAATCATTGTAGTTAAAAGAGAAGATGACACAACCCTAGCCACTAGAGTTGTGATAGGATGGCAAATGTCCATTGATTATAGAAAATTAAACAAAGACACTCAGAAGGATTATTTTCCTTTACCTTTTATTGATTAAATTTTAGAAAGACTAGCTGGTAATTCCTATTTTTGTTTTCCTGATGGATTTTTTAGGATTTTTATCAAATTTGCATTCACCCTCAAGATTAAGAAAAGACCACATTTACTTGTCCCTATGGTACTTATGCATTTAGACATATGCCATCTGGATTGTGTAATGCACTAGCTACCTTTCAAAGATGTATGATGACTATTTTTCTGATTTTCTTGAAGAATGCATGGAAGTATTTATGGATATTTTCTATTTATGGCTTAACGTTTGAAGCTTGTTTAGAAAACCTTATGCTAAATTGGGAAAAGTGCCATTTATGGTACAAGAAGGAGTTGTTCTCGAACACATTATTTCGAAGCGAGGTATAGAAGTTGTTGCATCTCTTTTGAGTTCCCGCAAGTATACGGATCGCAACGTAGTAATAAAAGATCGATCCCACGAGGAACGGGTTGAGTTCACTTGCTACCGGGTTGAGTTCACTTTGCTCTTTATTTCTTAAAAGATGTGTTTACAGAAATAAGGATACAAGGTAAGTGATAACAAAAGTGATTAATTTCTATTTATGCTAAATCTAATGTTTAATTAACTCTAGAGATAAGTGTGTAGTAAGATACTTAGAATAATTAATCATGCACAACATTTTCCCTTTCTGTGCAAAAGCTTGTAACATACAATAAAGAATTCTTTAATTACATATGGTAGGGTCTAATTCAACCTCTCAGTATAGAATTATACTATCTATTATATGTATTTCTACCTATAATAAAAACCTTACCTTGTTAAATATTAAACCTAATTCTTATTCTTTGATTATTTCAATAAGACAGATTTAATTTCAACAGAAATAAGTAATCGAAATAAGTGAAATATGCATATGTAAATTCAACTCAATGAATTAAAAAATCTCTTTGATCTTTACTAAACTATTTCCTTCTGAGAATATAATCTAGTAACTTTGATTAAACAAAGACCAAAAGATAACTTAAGGAATTTTTATTCAATACTACCAATTAAAATTGTTGCTTTGCATAGAAGAGTTATGAAGAACAACATACAACAAGTCTATAAAACAAGAGAAAGAAGTAATCTACTCAAGCCTCCGGAGGGCGTCACACCTCGAGGAACTTCTTGGTGTTTTTGGCACAATCAATAACAAGTGACTCTCATCAATCTTGCTCTAAGTACTACTAACACACTTCTCCTAATACAATCTAAGTGTTTTTGTTTCTGAGTCTAATTTTTACTATGAATCTCTATGTCTGTTTCTTTTTTGCTTCACTTTGATTGCTATTTATAGAGGAGGAGAGTGATGGTGGTTTTGGTAGTGATTGGTTGGCCAAAAGGTGCTTGAAGTGACTTCTCTTAGGAAGAGTCCCGACCGAGTCCCCGGACCTTTGCAATCGCGCAAGATATGATTTTTCTGAAATGAAGACCCTTGCATGGAAAGATATGATTTTCTGATGAAAAGGTAGCAATTACGTCTCCTGGAAATCTCGACTCGCGCTCGCGCTTGTAAAGGTCATGCTCGCTACTTCTGCTCCAAGTGTCTCTGCCTCTCAAAAGTGCTTTTCGCGCTCGCACATATGTATGTCGCGCTCGCGACTTGTGCTGGCAAACCTTCTGACTCTCAGGAGTGTTTCTCGCGCTCGTGCAGATGGAAGGCGCGCTCGCGATTTCTGCTCCAAATGCGTCTGACTCTTAGGCCTGCTTTTCGCGCCCGCGTATGTGAATGTTGCGCTCGCGACTTGCCTTTTCTGGGTGTAGGTTGTGCGCGACACCTCTGGTAGCACTCACGACTTGGGCATTTTTCTTTGTTGCGACTTGCTTCGCGGCGCGAGGGCTAGATCAAGGATTTCTTCCATTTTTTTTAACTTGTTTTGGCCCTATTTTTGTATAAAACAAATCTTTGCTCCAACTATGTTCCTGAAAATTACTTTGAAACAAAACAACACGATTTAGGAAAACAAAAGCAACAAAACGAACAAACGTAAAATATAACAAGAGCAATCAATGGCAAATTCAATGAATTTGGATTAAAAATAACATAAACAAGTTGCCCGCTTTGCGAGCTATCAATTCCGGGCTGTCCCGCCACACTTACGGCCTCTTGCTTGTCCCTCAAGGCAACAATAGGTGGGTTAGTCTCTTCTTTTTGAACTTCATGTTGAAATCATGTTTTGTTATTATTCATTTCCTGGATTTAGCACTTTCTTAAGTAATCCTACCCAAGATAAGAGATTTATGTATTTTATGTAAACAAGTGTGTGAATGAATATGACATGTACAAAATTTCAATATAGCAAATAAAATCTAAAGTATAAGAAATCTAGTCATTTTAAGGTATGAGAATAGGCAATTTCTCCATCCTTAGAAATGCAAAGAATAGGAAGTACCTTTAGATAGGCATCACATGTACTTGTTTCTTACTCAAGGATTTTTAGGTAGTCTTATTTCTATCTCACATAAGTGGTTGGCATTTTATGCTCCATAACCACTTCAATTGCTTTATTATTTTCTTTTTTTCTTTTTTCTTTTTCTTTTGTGGTTGCATTTTATGCTCCATACCATTTCATTGCTTTATTATTTTCTTTTTTCTTTTTTTTCTTTTTCCTTTTTCTTTTGTGGTTGGCAATTTTATGCTCGCATACCACAATTTTTTCTTTTTGCCTATCATTTTTCTTGTGGCTAAATTCATTTTTATTCAAGGTATGTGGGAAATGTAAAATGATAAGTGGTTGGATTTTAATGCTCCATACCACTTTGCTTTTAAAACGGATTTTTCCGTTATTCTCTATCGATAATATTTTTTTTTTGTATATATTTTTCTCTCTTGAACATACCTTCATTCCTTATTGACTTGAAACATACAAGTTTTTAATTTCTTCCTATTCTTCATTCAAGTTAGGAATCAAGCTTCTCTAAGATAAAGATAATGTCTAGATAATTAACTAAAGATTAGAATGTGCTATTTTGAAAATTTTAATATGTCATATGTAAAATAATAATACCTAAGTTCATATAATCATTTAATCTCTTTAATCATGGTATATTATTCAAGACTTCTATTTCAACAAGCAAAATACAAACAAATCAACATGTAGAGACTAAAACATTGAAACCAAGGCAAAGAAGTCGACTTTTTTAATTGTCAATTTTATGTATATATATATGTATATGATAATAAAAACACATAAAAAACAAAACCAAACCTAAGAAAAAATAAAAACACAGAGACACTCCCCCACACTTGAAAGACACAATATCCTCATTGGGAGAGAATACATAACACATGCATACAATACACATAACACATGCATACAACACACATAACACAAATACAAATGAAAATATAAATAAGTGTGTGCAAAAAAACCTCATGCCTCCGGAGAATCTAGAGGTGACGAAGTGAATTCGATATTCTGTTTGTGAAAGTATTTCATCCACTTCCGTGTGTGAATACCCAAATTTTGAGGCTTAGAAAGCCTGTTTTCCCGGACTGCAAACAGTCCGCCGGACCGGAGGCTATTTCGGAAGTTCACCTTCCATACAGCGACTTCATCTTCTTCTTCTTCTGCGTTAGAAGATGAGGTGACTGGTGCTTTGCCTTTCCGCTGTCTTTGCCTTTGTGCTTCAGATGTTCCTTCATCGCGATCGCTGTGCCCGACTCTTCTTTCCCATGGCTTCCAACGATAATTTACTGTGCTGCCAGTTTTCACTTCCTCAATTAAACCTGTCTTTTTCAAGAATGCGCCATCCATATTCCGAAAAGTGTCTGTAGGTTGGGGTTGATAAGGTGGAATAGGCATTCGAGCAACATATGCCAAGATAGGTGCCATACTACCGACTCCTAAAGCAACTTTGCCTTGATGACGAGAGGCGTTGTATATTGTATCGAGCACCATTCCTGCAACGTCTACTCGTTTTCCTTGCAAAATACATTCCAACACAAACAAGTCTACAAGTCTCTTGTTTGGACTTTGGAGGCTTTCCACTCGTCCAAAACAAAGCCATAACACAAGTACTTATGCAGTAATAAAATACTTTCATCCTTAACCATTTATTTTACCAGCATTTCGGAGGAGTAAAAGTTGATTGACCATTAGTATTTCCTAAACGGAAGATGCATTCCAACCTTTCGGTTTTTTGAAAGCACATCCATTTTTTGGGGAATCCTAACCATTGGTTGCATTATCATAGTCCACAGTTAATTCCTCCTCCATCCACTTCTAATTTGATGGCCATTTCAGTATCAATCTACCCAATCAATGGTAGTCAATAACTTCTAAAACTTAAATTTATCATTCTCAGGAATTGTATATGACTAAATATTTCCAAAATTTAGAGTTTTCAAAATATTCCTGCACTTTTCCTCTAAAAATTCCAGTAGTCTGTAAAAAAAGGTTTTGGTCAAGAAGATACATACCTGTAAAAATTGCACTTGGCCAAGGCGGGTGTTGCGTTCTCCTTCCTCCATAGTATTATATGGGGAAAGGAAGCTTATACCTGGTGGCCAAATCCCTTCGTGCTGGTGCAGAGGAGGAAGATCCTTCCTTGTTCTTCTTGGCTTTTTGCTTGAATGGCATGGTGTGAGTGTAGATGGAGATATTTCATTCAAGATATGCAAAAAAGAGGGTTGCTGGGAATTAGTTTTTCACTGATGAAGTTTGGGGGTTTGTAAAGAAGGGAATGGAAAATCTTTTATATATGAATTTAGGGAAAGATAGGGTTGAGTAGTTAATGGGGAAGTTGAAAAGGAAGGGTTTTGATTGGATTTGAAAGGTTATTTACAGTTTTTGCAGGTTTGAATGCTCTTGGGAAGGAGAAGAGAAGAATTGATTTGAATGTGAGAGGGCAGTTGAGAATTTCTGACCGTTGGGAAGTTGCGCCAAAAATTTGTGGAATCGCGCCAGTAATTTTTCTAGAGTCGCGATCGCGTCTGAAAGTCGCACTCGCGAATGGTTGTCTCTGTGCTTCTGTCCTTTGTTGTGCCCTAATCGTGCCCGTGCTTGCTGTGATCGCGATCGCGGAAGTGGATCTCAACGCTATTGACTTGTTTTGCAGAGAACTCGCGCTCACGCAGATGAATGTCGCGATCGCGAGTTTGTTTAAAAAGCTTTTGTCTCTTTTTTGCAACATTCGCGCTCGCACCTTCTTTATTCGCGCTCGCGAGTTTGGTTTCCTGCAAAATAAATTCCCTGCATACTTGATTTTTGATGAGTTTCCTCCTTTTTTTTTTTTACTTATAACTGATAAAAACAAATAATCAAATAATAAGTTATAATAAACAAAGTATATTAAGTAGTTATTGAAAGTATATTAATTAGTTATTGATATTATACATACCTATTGTGTTGATTCAAAATATTACTTGTGGTGGATCATTAATTTTATCACCCAAATAAAGCTTACACTTTTGTCCATTGACCATAAATGTGGAGCCATTAGATAGATTTTTCAATTCTAATGCTCCATGATTTGAAACTTTGATTTCCTCAAATGGTCCACTCCATCTTGACTTCAATTTTCTAGGAAATAGGCGTAGTCTTGAATTAAATAACAACACTTTGTCTCCTTTAAATGATTTGATTCGAATCTGATTATCATGTCATTTCTTAGTTCTTCCTTATACAAACTTGGCATTTTCATATGCTAATAATCTGATCTCATCAAGTTCATTTAACTTGAAGTTTCCTTTTGTAGCCAGCCTTGCTTAAAATCAAATTTTAAGACTTATGCCCAGTATGCCTTATAACTCTAATTCTAGGGGGTAGGATGACATGCTTTTCCATAATAAACGGTATGGAGAACATCACAAATTGGGTTCTTAAATGCCGTTCTATATGCCACAAGTGCATCATCGAGTTAAGTGACCAATCCTTTCGTGATGAATTGACAGTTTTTTTCCAAAATTCCACTTAAAAGCTCACGGTTTTGAAATTCAACTGACCCACTAGTTTGTGGATGATACGGGTAGATTACCTTGTGGTGTATCCATATTTTTCCTTTTTCCCAAAGGCTTTAAATGATCTATTTCAAAAAGTGGCGTACAAAGTGCGTACCTCCGTCACTTATGATTGCTCTTGGAACCCCAAATCTGGTAAATAGTGCTTTTAAGAATTTGACCACTGTATTTGCGTTGTTTGTGACACAGGCTTGTGCTTCCACCCATTTGGAAACATTGTCGACAGCTACTAAGATATAACTTTTACCTTGTGAAGTAGGAAATGGTCCCATAAAGTCGATCCCCCATACATCAAATATTTCTATTTCCAGTATGTTGGACAAAGGCATTTCATCTTTTCGACTTATGTTGCCAACCCTTTGACACCTGTCACAATGAGAGACAAATATGTGTGCATCTTGAAATAGGGTAGGCCAATAAAAACCACTTTCCAAAACTTTTGAAGCCGTTCTATTCGCTCCATGATGCCCTCCATATGGACTAGAGGAATGACAATGCATAAGTATATCTTGTATTTCTGTTTCCCCTACACATCTTCTAATTATACCATCCATACATATTTTAAACAAGAACGGTTCATCCCATAAGAAATTTTTAGCATCTGCATAGAATTTCTTTTTTCGTGCATAAGTCATATCTGGAGGTATGATGTTAGAAGTTAGAAAATTTGCAATGTCAGCATACCAAGGTGTGTGAACATGTTGTACTAACATTAAATTCTCATCTGGAAAATTTTCATTTATAATTGTAGTTTCTCCTATTGGTCCTGCTTCATTTTCTAGACGTGATAAATGATCTGCAACTAAATTTTCAGAACCCTTTTTATCTCTAATTTCAATGTCAAATTCTTGCAATAATAATACCCATCCATCGAATAAAGTGGTTTTTGCATCTTTTTTAGCAAATAGGTATTTCAAACAGAATGATCAGTATGATTATGATTTGGCTCCTAACAAATATGATCTGAATTACACATGCATATACCACATCCAACTTTTCCTTCTGCAGTAGTTGTATAATTCATTGAGTTACTAGTTAGAACATGGGCTTAGCATGTATATCACATGCAATTTTTCTCATGCGTTGGCCTAAAAACACACCCAACAGGCAACATCCACTAGCATCAACTTAACATTATTTCAAATGGTAATCCCCAATTGGGTTTTGCCATAATAGGTGCACTTATTAATGCATTCTTTAAAGTATTAAAAGCTTTCAAACATTCTGCAGAAAAATCAAAAGATGCATCTTTAACAAGTAAGTTGGTTAGAGGTTTAGCAATGATAGAAAAGTTTTTTATAAACCTCCTATAAAACCCTGCATGACCTAGAAAAGATCTTATACCTATAACCGTAGTAGGAGGAGGTAATTTTTCTATGGTTTCTATCTTTGCCCTATCTGTCTGGATTCCTTCCTTACTTATTTTGTGCCCTAAAACAATTCCCTCATCAACCATAAAGTGGCATTTCTCCCAATTCAAAACCAAGTTAGCACTTTCACATCTTGACCAAATACAAGATCTAAATTTTTCAACAACCTTCAATTGATCACCCATTAAACAGAAAAGTCATCCATGAAGACATGCCATTTAATTTCCTCTAATGTCATAAAAATCACAGGTCATGCAACGTTGAAAATTGCAGTGATTGTATAATCCAAAAGGGATGCAATCTATATGCAAAATGACCAAATGGACAAGTAAATTGTGGTTTTCTCTTGGTTCAATTCGGAAAGATATAAATCTGAAAATATCCAGAAATATCCATCGAAAACAATAATAGAAAGCATAGGACCAAGCCAATTCTTTCTAAACATTTGATCATTGAATTGGTAATGGAAAATGATCTTTTTTCTTGTAGCTGAATTGGAGTTTTCTATAATCAATACCATACCCTCCCAACCTGTAAGTGGTCCTAGTAAGGATTAGTTTCACCATTTTCCTGTTTACTACAGTCGATTCCTCCCTTTTAGGCACACATTGGAATTGGACTCACCCATTGAGCTATCTGAAATTGGGTATATTTATTCCTGCATCTTAACATTTTGATAATCTCTTTCTTCCACTACTTCCTTTCATATTAGGATTAAGTCTCTTGTCTTTCTGCCTTAGGTATATTGTCCATCTTCAGATTTGATGTAATGCATGACTCGATTGGACTTTATCCCTTTAAGGTCAGAAAATTTGCCATCCTATACTCTAATTCCTATCTAACAAGTTTAACAAATCATTCTCTTTTTGATCTACAGCTTAATTTGTTAGAAATAATTATAGGAAGTGTGTGATCTTTTACCTAAGAAAGCATATCGTAAATGACTTGGTAACTCTTTAAGGTCTACTATTGGTGGACTTTCAATTGATGGTGGCAAAGGTTCATGCTCCCTAAGCAATATTTCAGGTCTTAAATTTATAAACTCCTCTTCTTCAATATTGACATTTTCTTCCTCAAATTTTTCATTATCTTCCAGGGTAAACATTTCTTGTATGCATGCATCAACTATGTCAATTCTTATGCAATTTCCTTCATCCATAGGATACTTCATAGCTTTGTCTATATGGAATTCAATAACATCATCGCCTATCCTAAGGACTAATTTTCCTTCTGAAACATCAATTAATGCCCTCCCTATGTTCATAAATGGTCTTCCTAAAATAAGAGGATAATTTTTATCATAAACAAAGTTAAGTATGACAAAATCAGTTGGAAAAATAAATTTGTCAACCTTAACAAGTACATCCTCAATGATACCATAGGGTCTTTTAATAGTTTGGTCAGCAAGTTGGGTCAGCAAGTTGTAAAACCATATTAGTTCTCTTAACTTCATCTTCTAATCCCAGTTTCTTAAAGAGAGATAATGGCATCAAATTAATACTTGTTCCTAAGTCACAAAGGCATCTAGGAAAATCTACTTTACCTAATTTGCATGGTATAATGAAACTCCCTGGATCTTTGAGTTCAGTAGGTAACTGACTTGAGATTATGGAACTACAATCCTCAGTCAGGGTGACTGTTGATACATCTTCCCAACTACGTTTCTTCGAGATCAATTCTTTAAGGAACTTACCATAGTTTGGAATTTGTGTGATAGCTTCCATGAGTGACATGTTTATGCAAATTTTCAGTTAATCAATAAAATTTAAAGAACTGCTTATCCTTTGCTCTTGCTTCTTGAGCCTTTGCGGAAAGGTGCCTATCTTTGGATAAGCTTTAACATTTGTCCCTTTCTCCTTATCCTTTTCCTTTTTTCTTGTTCTCTTGATCCTTGGCACTATTTACTTCAATGCTCGGTTCACAAACCGGCTCCACAGTTTGCATTATTGCAAAACATTAGCATCAATACCCGAAGGAACATTTTATCTACTATTTTTCCCACTTCTAAGGCAGATGCACTCACATTCTCCCTAGGATTCTTTTCTGTAATTACTAGGAAGATTTCCGCACTTCACGTGGAGGAAATGCATTTGCAAGCTGCCCTACTTTGAACCCCAAGTTTATGTAATGGATGATGAATGATTTTGAATGATTTTTGAATAACTTGTCAAACTTTGATTCTAACCATTTAAAACTATCATCTTGACTACTCATCTTTTGGTTAATTCCTTCCAGAAATTTATCAATTTTATTAGTGAATTGTCCTAGTCTATCTTGAGATTGACTACCCTGATTTCCCCTATCTTGATTATCATGGTTTCTCCAAAAAGAATGATGATAATTACAATTTTCAGCATTCTAAGTATTTGAATATGGACCGCGAACTTGTCCTTGGACATAATTCACTTGTTCCTCCATAACCAGATGCTTATAATTACATTCATTTGACACATATGCCCCATTAATTGACCACAATTGTCACAAATAAGATTATGTGTGATTCTACTTATGTTTAAGTTATTTCAATTTTATAAGACAAAGCATAAATCTGTGCTTGCAAACATAGTTAAAGGGTTCTAATTCATGCAACTTTCTTTACCGAATTCTTGACGAAGGGATGAAGACTCATTATTAGTAGTAGAATGATTTACCTGAGCCCTTTCGGTTGGCCATATTGCTATTATTATTGGCCATCTCTTCTAGTAACTCAATTGACATCATTGGTAGTCTTCTTCATTAATGATCCCCTGCATAGCATTATACTTACTCTTGTAGAAGGTTTACCCCATTTGTAGAAAGTTTGAATTTCAATATATTTTGGGGGAAGGCCATGGTGTGGGCAACTCGTTGGAAGTTCTTTATAGTTGATCCCATGCCTCGATTAGGTCATTTTCATGTGGGGTAAAGCGAGGTTATTTCTTTGATAAGCCTAGCGTTTTTGCTAGTGGGAAGTATTTAGACAGGGAAGGCTTGGCGCTATCTGTTCCCAGGTAGTATAAGGTAGTGATAGAATGGTTAGGTAAATGAATCAACCAAGCTTTTGCCTTATTCTTTCAATGTGAAAGGAAAATAACCGTAAACTTAATAGCATCTGCTGTACTTGAATTCATTTTAAATGTATGCACAGAATCTCCAAGGAAACTTGGCTATATGCGCAGTTAGGATCTTCATTCGTTAATCCATAAATTTGACACTATTTTGTATTCATCTTGTTAATAGAGCAGGATTAATCTCAAACTGGGTTAGCATACCGGTGACGTACTTACTCCTTTTGAACCGTTTTAAACTGGGAGTGACATAGTCCATCAACCCTGTAGGCGTATTTTCCAATCACCATGATTCTGCAATCTTCTTTTTTCTTTTCTTTTGTTGTGAAAGGAATTGTTCAATCTCAGGCTATAATCCTCTAATTCACTGGTTTAAAGATCTGGTTACTTGGCATATGAGATGCGTGAATTATGGTTCCTGCAAAAATTAATCAAAACAAGCAAGTATCTTAATTAAAAATAAACTGCAAATCCACGATTAAGAATATTTTCGTTTAAAATGACAGAACACCGTTCACCCGGCAACGACGCCAAAAACTTGTTGCGTCTCTTTTGAGTTCCCACAAGTATACGGATCGTAACGTCAGTAATAAAAGATCGATCCCACGCAGGAACAGGTTGAGTTCACTTGCTTACTTTATTCTTAGAAGATGTGTTTACAGAAATAAGGATACAAAAGTGATTAATTTCAAAAGTGATTAATTTCTATTTATGCTAAATCTAATGTTTAATTAACTCTAGAGATAAGTGTGTAGTAAGATACTTAGAATAATTAATCATGCACAACATTTTCCCTTTCTGTGCAAAAGCTTGTAACATACAATAAAGAATTCTTTAATTACATATGGTAGGGTCTAATTCAACCTCTCAGTATAGAATTATACTATCTATTATATGTATTTCTACCTATAATAAAAACCTTACCTTGTTAAATATTAAACCTAATTCTTATTCTTTGATTATTTCAATAAGACAGATTTAATTTCAACAGAAATAAGTCATATGTAAATTTCAACTCAATGAATTAAATCTCTTATCTTTACTAAAAATATTTTCCTTCTTTGAGAATATAATCTAGTAACTTTTGGATTTAAACAAAGATCAAAGATAACTTTAAGGAATTTTATGAATACTACCAATTAAAATTGTTGCTTTGCATAGAAGAAGTTATGAAGAAACCAACATACAACAAGTCTATTTAAAACAAGAGAAAGAAGTAAATCTAACTCAAGCTCCGGGAGGGCGTCACACCTTGAGGAACTTCTTGATGTTCTTGCATAAAATCAATAATAAGTGGACTCTCGTCAACTTGCTCTAATACTCCTAATACAATCTAAGTTGTTTTCTGTTTCTGAATCAACTTTTACTATGAATCTCTATTTGTCTTCTCTTTCTTTTTTGCTTCACTTTGGATTGCTATTTATAGAGGAGGGAGAGCTAACTGCTGTTGGTAGTCTGATTTGGTTGGCCAAAAGGTCTTGCAGGTGACTTCTCTTGGGAAGAGTCCCGACCCTTGCAATGGAAAGATATGATTGTAATGAAAAGGCAAGCAATTACGGTCTCCTGGCGTCTCCTGGAAATCTCGACTCGCGCTCGCTCTTGTAAAGGTCGCGCTCGCGACTTCTGCTCCAAGTGTCTCTGCCTCTCAAAAGTGCTTTTCGCGCTCGCGCATATGTATGTCGCGCTCGCGACTTGTGCTGGCAAACCTTCTGACTCTCAAGAGTGTTTCTCACGCCCGTGCAGATGGAAGGCGCGCTCGCGACTTCTGCTCCAAATACGTTTGACTCTCAGGCCTGCTTTTCACGCCCGCGTATGTGAATGTCGCACTCGCGACTTGCCTTTTCTGGGTGTAGGTTGCGCGCGTGACCTCTGGTAGCGCTCGTGACTTGGGCGTTTTTCTTTGTTGCGACTTGCTTCGCGGCGCGAGGGCTGAATCAAGGATTTCTTCCATTTTTTTAACTTGTTTTGGCCTTATTTTTGTATAAAACAAATCTTTGCTCCAACTGTGTTCCTGAAAATTACTTTGAAACAAAACAACACGAACAAACAACAAAACAAAAAACACGAACAAACGTAAAATATACACAAAACAAGTTCATGCATTACATGCAATTTATATAAAAATAACATTAAACAAGGATTTATGCCCGCTATTGCAGAGGCTATTCAGAAGTGACCAAAGCCAAACTAGAGGTGCATAGAACACGAACAAACGTAAAATATACAAAAACAATCATGCATTCATGCAATTTATATAAAAATAACATAACAAGATTTGCCCGCTTTGCGAGGCTATCAGAAGTTGACCAAGCCAAACTAGAGGTGATAGAAAATCTACCACCACTGTCATCCGTAAAAGAAATCAGAAGCTTCCTAGTACATGATGGATTCTATCGAAGATTCATGAAGGACTTCTCAAAAATATCAAAGCCATTGTGCCACTTGTTAGGTAAAGATGTTCCCTTTCTCTTTAACGGTGACTGTATGAACTCATTTTATAGGTTAAAGAAGGCACTAATATCTATACTAGTAATAACGCCACCGGACTGGTCACTTCCTTTTGAATTGATGTGCAATGCAAGTGATGCAGCCATTGGAGCTATACTTGGGCAAAGGAAAGATAAGAAGCATACACCATCTACTATGCTAGTTGGACACTAGACGAGACACAAGCCAATTGCACCACCACAGAAAAGGAATTTCGAGTTGTAGTATAGGCTTTAGATAAATTTCGAGACTATCTATTTGGATCAAAAGTTACCATATATACAGGTCATGCGGCGATCAAATACTTAAACTAGAAGGAGGATGCGAAGCTATGATTTATTAGATGGGTCCTACTGCTACAATAATTCGACTATGAAATCAAAGACAAGAAAGGAACAGAGAATGTGGTAGCAGACCATCTATCCAAAATCAGAAGAGAAGGAGATATCGAAGATGACCCCTTGGTGACAATTCATGATTCATTTCTAGGAGAGCAATCTTTGCTATCTAAGAAATAAGAGCACCATGGTTCGTAGACTACACCAACTATCTAGAAAGTAAATAATTCCTCATCACCTCACTTTTGACGAAAGAAGATGCTTTCTAAGAGAGGTAAGGAATTACTATTGGTATGAATCACTCCTTTACAAGTGATGTTTGAACAGAATCATTCGTAGTTATCTACCAGAAGATGAAGTGCTACACACTATCTTTTAGTGCCATTCTTCACCATATGGAGGACACTTCGGTACTGCAAAACCAGCTGCGAAAATCCTACAGGTTGGATTCTTTTGGCCTAATCTTTTTAAAGATGTGAAGCAATTCATCACCACTTGCGACAAATGCCAAAGAACGGGAAATATATCCAAAAGAAATGAGAAGCCATAAAAAAAAATTCAAGAAGTAGAACTATTCGAAATTTGGGGCATTGACTTTATAGGACCCTTCCCACATCGTTCAACGATAGATACATTCTAGTCGCAGTGGACTATGTATCTAAATGGGTCGAAGCAATAGCAGCACCAACAAATGTTTCAATATATAGTTGTCAAATTTCTGAAGAAGTACATCCTCACCAGATTCGATACACCCAGAGCTCTTATCAGTGATGGAGGATCACACTTCTACAATCGATCTTTGGAGATTCTGCTAAAAAGATACAGAATCACTCACCATATAGTCGCTCCTTATCATCCTCAGACGAACGGGCAAGTCAAAATCTCCAATCGTGAATTAAAGGCCATTCTGGAAAAAATAGTAAATAATTCTATAAAGGACTAATCTTTAAGATTAGATAATACTCTATGGGCTTACCATACAGCTTTCAAAACACCGATCGGAATGATTCCATTAAGACTCTAGTGGATTTGGAACACAAAGCGTTTTGGGCTATCAAAACTCTAAATTTCGACTTGAGGAAAGCATCCGAATAGAGACTACTGTAGATAGAAGAATCAGAAGAAATACGACTTGACACCTACAAGAATGCAAGAATTTATAAAGAGCAGACTAGACGTTGGCATGCCAAAAATATTTTGAAAAGGGAGATTAAAGAAGGAGACCAAGTACTGCTATTTAATTCCTGACTCAGACTATTCCCAGGGAAAATAAATTCCCGCTGGTCTGGGCTTTATAAGGTGATCAAAGTCCATCTGCATGGCACAGTAGAAATTTGGAGCAAGAAATTCGAAACATTCAAAGTGAACCGCCAGAGACTCAAACTCTATCTAACTGGAGAGAACCTGCCTGACGTAAGCGGGTGGAACCTCATCAATCCAGGTTAATACCCTATCCCTAGTTAATATATATATTAGTATATAAATATTTTTTTATAAGTATTAAAAATATAAAAAGGTAATTAGTAATTATATATAGTTAGCATTTTTATTTTTTATCTTCTAATATTATAAATTTTTATCAGTAGGAATATATATACATGTATATTCTTATATTAAGTTCACCAAATATACTAATTATAAAACACAAAAAATAATATAAAATAAAATAAAATAATATATATGTATGCATTTTAGCAGCAAGCTAGGCGAGAGCCTAGTCCCCTAAAATTAGACTTTAGGCCATCGCCTAAGAGGGAACTAAAGCACACCCATGAGATCGCCTACCTCAGCCAAGGAGCCAAGGCAAGCGACCACCTACCAAGAGGTAGGAGATCGACTACCTCAACCAAAAGGCCAAGGCAAGAGATTGCCTAAATGGAGAAAAGCAAGACTAACGCGCACGCCTAACTCTAGGTATGCAACTTTAAGCACTCACTTACTCAACACACATTTGTCACTCAGGAGATCGCTTAGACCACTAGACTAGCCAAATAACCTGTTTAGGGAGTTGAGTTGTCGACATAAGAAGAGATGAGAATAACACATGTCAATCACAGAAGAATAACTCATCCCACACTTGTCATATAAGCCATGAAAAGCACTTTTTGCATGTTTTATAAACAATCCCATGCAACGAAATCACTCCTCTCTCGCCAAACTTTGCCAACACTTAGAGAACTACCAATGTTCAACCCCAAAACACAAAAGCTTCATACCCCCAATAATGGCACCGAGGAAACGAGTTTCAGTAGAACCAGTGACATATAAACACATAAATGACCCAATTTCACCTGGTATGCCTATAGTTCCTGTGCCAAATCCTCTGAAAACGTTCGACAGACCAAAGAGCGCAAGGATTATTATTCCATCGAGAAAAATTAATGAAGAACTCCTTAATTTGATTGAGAATCAGGGAAAACCTTCGCATGTTGATGGAAGAAATGGGGTGGGATACCTTAGCAAGGTTTGTAGTTAGGGTGGTGCTGGAGGTTTTTGTTACATGATTAGCGGCGGATTTTGGAAATCCTCCGATGATGGTTTTTCCCCCTAGACCTCCACCTAACCCCCTATGAGAGTTGCCCGTTCCTGTCTACAGTTAGTGCTTTTTGGTAAAGGTGGGAAGAAATATTTTGCTTTTTGGTTGTAAAATAGAAAAAGAAGAAAAAAATCCTTATAAAATAAACAAAACTTTTTTCTTCAGTCCTATTTTTATTCTGTCGATTATATTGCCTAGTTGTTTTATTTACTTATTTGCTGTTTATTTGCATAAATATAAAATGAAAAAAACCATATATATATTTTGTCGATTATATTGCTTAGTTGTTTTATTTTACTTTATTTTGCTGTTTTATTTGGCTTAAATATTAAAAAGAAAAAAAAACCATCATATATATTTATATATATATATATAATATAATTCCCCCCCCCCCCCCCTCTTTTCTCTTTAAAATGCATGCGCCCTATTTCTTTTCTCTTCTCCCTTTCTCTCGACTTTTCTCAGCCTCACGACCTTCTTTTCTCTTTAAAATGCATGCGCCCTATTTCTTTTCTCTCTCCCTTTCTCTCGACTTTCTCAGCCTCACGACAGCGCCGCCTCACTCACTACCTCTCCCTTTTCACTCTCGGATGGCCAACACAGCAGTGCGACTCCACCTCTCTCTTTCCCTTCTCACCGATAGTGACGCCGCCGTGAACCTCTCCCTCTCCAACTCATTTTCAATCTTTCTCCCTCTAAACCCGTCGGCTTCTTCTCCACTGCCACCGACAGGTAAACATTCAACATATTTTTCTTTCTTTTATTTTCTTAGTCTTTCATTTTTTTGCAATTTTGTTTGAATAAATTTTCATTTCCATTCCTTTCTTTCTTCTATGAATTTTTTGCGCACAAATAAAATTATAGCTATCAAATATTTTTGTGCAAAAATGGTGCGAACCAAAAATATTTCTAGAGATCAGCAACAGGACACCCGAAAACGACGAAAGTCCACTACAACTGATGTCGGAACCTCTTCATGACGTAAATGGAAAGCTCTTGCTTCGCAGCTTCCTTCAGTGCCATCTGCAATAGAAAGCAAGGTAACATTTAAGAATATCAGGCAGAAACAATTTTATGCTTCCCTGATGAAGAGGCATGTTATACCATCTCGGTACCTAGACTTAAATGATTTGAATGAAATTAATATGCTTGAGCCTATTACTGCAATGTTTAGAAGTATGGGATATGAGACATTTTTGGTTCAGAGCTACTCAACCTACCAAGAATTGACATTAGAATTTCTTAGCTCTTTCCATTTTGAGTATACTCAGCCACCCTATGGGAAAATATGGTTTAGAATTCTAAGAAAAGATTGGAAAATATGCTTCGGTCGATTTAATGAATTATTAGGACTACCCGAAGCACCTAATGAACCATGTATTTTACAATCAGATTTTGACACTGAAGATATTTGGAAGAGTTTGACTTTTGGGGCCCCTCCTTAAAAAAATGGTGAGGAAAAATCCTTGTTCATTTATAGATTCAGTCTTAGGATTTTGCACCGACTGCTAGGACACACACTGTTAGTTATAGAAAAGAGTCCGGGCTCAATTTCTAAGACCGACCTTTTTATCCTCTATTGCTTTTTACATAGGCAGCAGATTAATAAGGGACCTCTTATTTATGAGCATATTGTCACCACCCTATTTGATGACTAGGCTATGATAGCTATTGGAGGTCTAGTGACGACTTTAGCAGTGGGATTGACTGAGTTTGATATGATGGACCTACCTTATCCAACCATTGAGGGTAGTACTAGATTAGATATAGGGACTTGGAAACAAATGGGTACAATTCAG
Organism: Jatropha curcas; assembly: GCF_014843425.1. Next base: position 706,100 of record NW_023591768.1, read on the forward strand.
TGGCGAGAAGCAAGATATGAGTTTATTAATAGATTTTGCTAAGCTTTACCAATCCCAGAGGATGGTGATTTACTTCAGAGCCTTGGAGGAGGAGGTGCAGATGATTTAGAGCACGAGGGTAGAGCTGACACTTCTCAGGATATAGTTTGGATTACATAGCGACTCGATCGTCTAGAGTCTTGACAGAATAATATTTTACAAGTCCTCGAGAGTCGGAGATAGCATTAGATGGAGATTTATCGGCTACTCTGACAACACCATCCTACGCCTACTAGTGTACCTTTGATATTCTTCTCTCCATAGACCGACCATCACCTTGCACCACCTGATGCTTAGGACTATTTGCTGCACATTTTCATTTATTTTTATTGCATGTTTAGAACTTATTTCTATTTCATGTTGTACTTTTATGACTAACATAACACTTTTATATAAAGAGTATTTTTATTTAGTCCTTTTTAGTTGATCCTGCACTTAATTCAGATTTATTTTTAAGATCAACATCGGCACCATCAGTATGATTCTCTCTCACCCTTCATTATTCTTTGATTAAAGACATTGGGGACAATGTCTGATTTAAGCATGGGAGAGGGAAACATAATTCTTTCTTTTTTAATAAATCAAGTAAATTAATTATTTTAAAGATAGAGCTCAAAATTTTATTTTCTATTTCCAGAGAAGAAATAAACTTTCTTTCAATAATTAACTCTGAAAATGTTGATTATGCATCATTATTTCTTGTGGTTAATTCTAAATAATTGGTCGTAATAAGTCAGTTAGCTAGTAGGAAAATATTCACTCCCTTAGATTCTAGAACCTTCTTTATAACTATTTGAGGAGAAATAGAAAATAATTTTGTATATCCTTAGGAAAATGATCTAGGCATTCTTTGAATAAGCTACATCATGGACCGTTAAAATTTTTCCTACCCTTTGAACTTAATCCCTTGATAAGCCCCTTTGAGCCTTAAAAATTTGAATTCTTTTTGAGAAAACCTGAGAATATAAATCACCAAGCCTAAAACCTTTATTTAACCTTCTTATGTGAATTATATTCTCTGGTTAAAAATAAAAAATGGAAATAAAAATGGAAAGTGACAGGAATTCGAGATTTTTGAGGATGAAAAAATTGATTCCCTGAAGAAATCTATAACCAAAGGGAAATTCAAAGAAAAAGGAAAAGGAAAGAAAAAACAGAAAGAAGAAAGAAGAAAAAGAAAAAGAAAAATTCAAGTTCCCAAAAACAAAAAGGGAATAAGAAAAAAAAAGAAAGAAAATTCTAGGAAAATATATATTGAAGAGGAAAGTGAGAAAACGTGATTGAAAAGGAAAGAAGAACTGTCAAAAATATTTTTAACTAGAAGTATGAATCACATATTACTTGAGCTTAAAATAAATCCATTTTTTATAATCTCAATTTTTCCCAGAGCTCCATTATAACCCTGGAAAAAGACCAGTTGACATTAAAAGATGCACAAATTCTTAATTAGTGGAGAAGAGTTCTTAAGGATAGGCTTATGAAATCTAAATGGAGTTTACACCTATAATTCTATTCCTATGAACTGACTATTTGTTATGGCCATTCTTTAAAATTTTTTGCTTATTTATAATATTAGCATATAAGAGTTAATTATTGGATGAATTTTTATCATTCTTAGAAATTGAGCTTAACAGATTCAATTCTTGAATTAAATAGTTAATTTGCAGGATTTAAGAAAATAGAAAAATAGAGCTTAGTTACTTGAGGACAAGCAATAGTTTAAGCATGGAAAAAATTTGATGTGATGAAAATACTTATATATTTTTATACCAAAATCCCCTAAATTAACTAATAAAATGGCTATATTTGTGCACTTATCCCAGGATATTTATAGAATCGCATTTTTATACGGGAAGGAGCCTCAGAAATTAGAAAAGATATATTCTTCATAAAATCTAAGGAAAATTTGGCAATTGAATCTGAAAAAAGAGTTAATATTGCAAGCCCATTTTATAAAGCCCAAATTGAGGACGATTTGCGAAAGAATGAAGCCCACAAACGATGCCTAGAAGGAGAAAAGCCGAAGTCCAACAAGGTGTGAACTTAGGCTATCACCTAAGGCATGAAAAAGGAGAAGAATGGAGATAGGCTATCGCCTAAGCCAAAAAAAGGAGGCTAGGAGACCACCCATGTGCACTAGGCGATCTCCTATGCCCAAACTTACACCCAAGCGATCTCCTATGCCTAGACTTACACCAAGGCTATCTCTTACGGCCAAGAGACTACTTAAGCGATCTCTTATGGATAAAACACTACTCCAAATGATCTCCTATGGATACTAGGCGATCTCCTATGTGCCAAAGCCAAATCATCCGATCGCCTACACCAGTTCCAAGGCTAGAAATTTCCATTCATTGAATGACAACTCATGCTTAGCTGTAATCTGATTGAATGCAGCCCACTTGCCCCACTTGCCAAATTGCGTAGAAGAGTAGCTTCCAAGCATCTGAAATTCTATAAATAGCAGCATAAATTGACAGAGAAAGGGGCTAAAAGGTTGAAAATGTAGGAATTTTAGAATATTACTCTACAAATATTTAGCATAGTTTTATGTTTGTAATCTCAGAGGTGAAGAGAGGAAGGTGTGAGCAACAGAGTCTCTAACTAAACAGAAGCCATACATGATCCGTCATTCTCCTCCGTTATTATATGTTATTTTTATGTTCTTTGTTTTATTATCGTTTTTATCAAAAACAACATTTCTGTAACTCTGTTCTTTTTCCTCAATAAAAGATAAGGATTGCTATTTGGTTGTTTATATTGTTTTATCTAAAATGAGCAAGTAATCCAGCAATTCTGGGGATGGATTAATATCTATTACCTCTGATATACTGGGCGACTTTATTAAAAATTGAATCATCTATAATGTGATGTAGATTTCTGGTTCAATTTATGTAAGACAAAAGCTTGTAAAATAAAGCCTGATCCCTTTATTTACTTGACATTAGGTAGGTGAGCGAAGAATCGAGAGATGAAGTTCAAGCACCTGAACCACATAAATTGAGCATTAATTTTATATCTAGAAAAAGAATAAGACTAATGTTAAAAGGAAAAAGCTTATTACGCATGCAATGTCCGTAAGGCGTCATACGATTGTTATAGTTGCCTACCTACAAAAGCTTGTAAAATTAAGCCTGATCCTTTTTTACTTGACATCTAGGTAGCGTGAGCGAAGAATCGAGAGATGAAGTTCAAGCACTGAACCACTAAACTTTGAACCACATAAATTGAGCATTAATTTTATATCTAGAAAAAGAATAAGACTAATGTTAAAAGGAAAAAGCTTATTACGCATGCAATGTCCGTAAGGCGTCATACGATTGTTATAGTTGCCTACCTCAAAAGAGGAGAAAACTAACCAAAACACTCCACCCTTCAGAAAATATATCACATGTGCTTATTTCACTGCCACCCACTTCTGGATAGTAATGGATTAATCCATCACCAAAATACTTTCTCATTTATAAATTCAAAAAGAAAAAAAATATCTAACCTCTAACGTCTAACCTCTAACCTTTAACTGCTAACTTCTAACATTTATTTTATGTTATTTAATTTCTTTTAATTATTTTATGTTATTTAATTTCTTTTAATTTCTGCCCTTCTATTTTACTACTCTTTAATTTCCTGCAATTTATTTTATCATACTTTTAGTTTATGCACTTTAATTTTATTTATTTTATTTTACTGCTCTATTATTTTTTCGCAATTTAATTTCTGTCATTTTAATTCCTGTTAAAGTGAGGATGCCTTATCGTATTCGATCTTTCCATGAAAGGAAAAATGGAAACAAAATAAGCTTAGTTAAGTTTATTTATTGAAAAGCGGTTTTCTTTTATTAAACCCATTTACTAATCTTTAGAAGCGATGATCCTCTTGAAAAGGGATTGTAAAAAGATCTCTTACATTAGTAAGAGTTTTAGTTTAAGGAGTCGCCACCATCTTTAGGAAAAATTCTCGAATTAGTCTGTTCGAAAACTCAATTTTAAACCAAAAATGGGGTTCAGGAGTTAGGAACGATATTGAGAAGGTGTTAGGCACCCATATCGTCTGGTTAATTCGGCCTCCTCATTGTCCACTAATTCAAGAAGGATAATAATATGATTACTTCTAATTGAGGTGTAAAATGTATTTTGATGCAATTTCAAAAATCATGTTAATCATGCAAATTGATGAAACAGATAAACATAAAATAAAGCATCCACAAGAAAGGGGGGAGGAAAAAAGAATACAACCAATCTCCTAGAATATAATCTATCCTTGACCCTCTTAAAATTTTCCAAAACCCAATAAATATTATAAGCAAGCAATTATTAGGAATCCATTTAGGACCCTTTACATTTAGTCAATACAAAATAAAAACAAAGCAATAAAGAATCATCCATATAACATGAACACAACATAGATGACATTCACAGAATTATATAACACACTCAGAATCACAAGACATTCATTCATTCAACTAATATTTAAAATGATGCATGTTTATGTTCAAAGGTTAATAAATAATGGGTTAGTGCAACAATAATCATAATACAACGAATAAAAGGGCATAAATCTAAAGGACAGAATATTAAAGGTACTTAAAAGTAAACGACATTAAATTAAAAGCAATAATTTAAAGGTCAAGATAAGATTAGAGTTCAAGGTCTTGATGTTCATCATGAATGATGAATAAATACATCTATCACTACTCAAAATCATGTTTATTGATGTTTATTGAATCCATTTGTTCACTACTCAAAATCATGTTTATTTTAGAGTTCAAGGTCTTGATGTTCATCATGAATGATGAATAAATACATCTATCACTACTCAAAATCATGTTTATTGATGTTTATTGAATCCATTTGTGACATAAACGCATCCCAAATCAATAAAGTTTGGAGCTTTGCCACTGGATATCCAAATTGGGTCAATTTTATTGTTATTTATCAATCTAGACTTCTGAAATAAAGTGTCCAGCACCAGGCAAAGTGGCATGCACCATATAGGTATGGCGTGTGCCACACGTAATGGCACTAGGCATTTCCCTAATCAGGATAGTCGCAAGTTGAAACAGAGGCTAAAGGTGTGAATATGTGGGGAAGTGGTGCGAGCCAATTGCTTGTGGCATGCACCACATGTAGTGGCTTGCGCCACTGTGGTTCTCAGTGCACCACTTCAAAGCAGACTCCCTCTTTTGGTTGACCCCAGGTTTCTCTCATAACCAGGCACAAGAATGGTGATTTAACACCAAAATAAAATGAAAAAGAGATGGAGAAAAGGATTAAAGCCCTCAGAAACTACCTTTTTGAAGATTTTCCCAAAGTTTATGTAAGAATGTATAAAAAAAACCCAAGAGTTGAGTTTTTAATCAAAAAATTCGAGTTTGAGATTAGATAAACGTGTTTCTGGACTTTTCAATGAATCCTTAAGGTTTTTCAATCAAAAAAAGATGTGAAGTAAGTTAGATCAAAGTAGGAACACTAGTTTTACTTTGATTCTAGGTTAAGCTTTGAAAATAGTAGAGTTTCTTTATGGTTACCAAAAAAATCCTCCTCTAACACAATTCCCAATACCCTATTTATAGGCAAATGGGGATGAGTTGCCCTATTTTAGGGCTTATATGGCAAAAGTGCCACTGGTGCACCCCACAAAAGGGCCGGGGCTATTTTTACAAAATCGGATCAGGCAGCATGCAAAATGAGGTGACGCACTGAGAAGTGTGTTGGGACGCCCAGTGACCTCAAATGTAAAAATGGTTAAACACGTGTATTATCTCAGCCACGAACCATTGGTCTGATAATCAGGATGATAGGGAATCCCGATCCAAACTTATGTTAAAAAGTTTATCATCACTGAACCTTTAGGGGGCAAAATTTGAGCGTCTACAGTATAACTCACCCCTTTATTGATTCTGCCTGATAATTTCTGCCTGATAATTAAGTATTCAAAAGATTCTAATACTCAATCCTTCCAATCCCTATGGATACGATGTTTATATACTACTTGCACGACCCGTTAATACTTGTGATATAAATGCATAGGCATTAGCCGGGCAAGCGGATCACTCGCCTACTGTGAATACTCAAATTTTGAGGCTCAAAAAGCCTACTTTTTCGGACTGCAAATAGTCCGACCGGCCATTTTGAAAATTTACCGGAAGTATGCCAATATGGTACTTGAAACGTCCGAAAAATTACGGGGATCGCAGAATTGGTCCCGGAATATTTTTTGGAGGTACGAAACTCCCGAAAAAGCCTTCGGAACGACTTTTTTACTCACTCAGTCTGTGTTGACGGACGCTCTCTTCTCCCCTACGCTTTCTCCCCTCGCTCCTTTGCGCTTCTATTTATACTGTGCTTTTACTGTCATTTATGTAGCTTTTATTCTCTTTGTATACTCTTGTCACTTTAAGAAACTTAATTTTAATAATTATTCCGCCACGATGATGTAATCTTGAATTTTCACACTACAAAGCTAAGAATTGTCCGCCTTTAATCATTAATAACGAAACCTGCCTATCTAATTTGCATCATGCATATTCTCTTACTCCTAATTCTACAACTGCATTCAACCATGTCATCATTTTGGCAAATAATTTGCCTCATTAAATATTTAGGCAAGATGCCGGGAATCACATTAATCTTAATTCATGACAACTCCTACAGTTATAGATCTAAAAGCTGTTAATTAATAACATGATAAGTACAATCGCCTTTATTTCGAACATCCGCGCTAAAGTCCATATTAATCAATAATTGTGGATAAAGCCTTATAATCGACGTGTTATGTTTTTCTTCAGCACAAATGCCTATCAGTCTAATCAATCACTATGCTGCCAACAAGTGCTAAATTCACATCAATTATTTTGGCAAAAAATGCCTGAAATTCAATCATCTTTTGCTCAAAAAAGCTTTAAATTCAATCATGTTTGCTGACATATGCCCAATCAACACTTTTGGCAACTTAATTCCTATCAACTATTTTTGCGCTAAAAAGCCTTGAAAATAATCTAATTTTCAACAAATCCCATCACAGTCAACATTGTTCTGCAACAAGTATGCCTAATCAAATCTTTTGGCTAAAAAAGCCTTAAATTCAACACTTTTTTGGCATACAAAAAGCCTAATTCAAATCAACTCCAAGTTCTTTGGCAAAATGCCTAACAAAATGACAGAACATACATCACACTCAGTGCATTAAGCTAATCATTCAAGCCCTTTTAAAAAAGCCTTCGAAACTACGGCCGGACCTTTGATCTTCCATTCAACGATAGGAACGTAGGCATCAGTTTGGGGTTTTAACCCCGACGGAAGCGAAATAACTTAAACATTTCATTTCCAATACCTGCCGAAGCATGTCATCCACGGTAGTTAATCAGCATGACATCATCTCGGATCCACCTCTCGGTCGTAGATTTTGTTATAATTAAACAAGGTGGCGACTCACACATTCACGTGCATTTCTGCCCTTTAGTCATATTCATCATATGCCTATGTTTTCGGGGGAGGGGTTCACACCTACAGCAAAAGATGCATGGGTAAAATTAGACACTATATTCTCCTCTGGAACACACATACAAATCATGCAACTTCAAAATGAATGAAACACTTAAAAAAAGGATCTGAGTCAAATTGACTTTCATATGAGGCGAGACAAACTTATTTTTTATTAGTTGGTTATTCTTTAGGCTTTCGTGACTGAAGATTGTTTAATTAATGATATTTTGGAAGGATTAGATCCTGAATACCATCCTTTTACAAGGGCAATTGAAGCCAGAAATACTTCAATCAATTTTGATGAATTGAATGCTCTTTTATTGAGCGAAGAAACTCACCTGAAAAATGAATCTGATTCTGTCTTGGCTGCCGTACCAACAATGGCTCAAATAGAAACTATGCCTCCTTCCTAAAATAATACATAGCTAAGTAACAAATCAAGGTTCAATAATCGTAGCGACACCTCCAATGGACCACTTATATGCCATAATTGGGGGGGCCAAGGGCACATTGCTGGATAGTGTCCTTCTCCAAAGAAACATCTTTCAAATAACCAAGTTTTTCGCATGGGACAACAGCACTCTACACCCTCAATCCATGGTCCTAAAGCCTATTATACTACCTTTTAACCTCAAATATGGATAGTGGACTATGCAGCAAGTTATCATATCATAGCCGCTAATGGAAATATTTCTCATCCTTTACCTCTACAGGGCACTGACAATGTGACAATTGGCAATGGTAAAAATATTTCAATCTCTAATTCTAGTCATTCGCTTATGTCTGTTAATGATGTTGATTCCAAATTTGATAATATTTTGTTAGCTTCAGAAATTCATAAAAATTTGCTTTATGTTCATGCCTTCACCATTGACAATACTGGTTATTGAATTCTTTTCTGATTATTTTCTTTTAAAGGATGTCCGTATGAGTCAAGTTCTTACCACGGCTAGAGTAAAGATGGGATGTATTCTTTTCCTCTCCAACTAGCTCCTCTTATTCTCCATAAGCCAATTAGGTGGAATTCAAAACCTGGCATGATCGTTTGGGTCATGTTAATTACCGTACGATTTCGCAAGTTTTATCTTCCAATAATTTATCTGTACTTAATAAAAATAATCATGTTCCTTGTTATGCTTGTTGTCTTAATAAAGCACATAAATTGTCTTTTTTCAGTTTCTCAATCTCATGTTGCACAACTTTTAGAATTAATCTGTTCAGATGTTTGAGGACCATCACCAGTTCCCCCAACTAATGGTCATCTGTATTATATGCTATTCTATGATCATTTTAGTCATTATACATGGATTTATTTCCTAAAATGTAAATCTAATGTTTTATTTTTTTTATTCAATTTCAGAAATTAGTGGAAAAATAATTTTCATTGCCAATTAAAAATTTTCAGTTAGATTGGGGAGGGGAATTTCAAGCCTTAACTAAACACCCTCAAGACCAAGAAATAACACAATGGGTATCTTGTCCTTATACACCTAAGCAAAATGGGTATACTAAACAAAAACATAAACAAATTGTAGAAACAGGAAGGGCCTTATTGTATCATGCTAGTGTACCCCAACAATATTGGACTTATGCCTTTGACACTACAGTCTATACTATTAATCGTGTTCCATATGTACACATAAAGCCCTCTATGCCATATGAGGTCCTATTTAAAGTAGCGTCCAACTATAATGACCTTCAGGTTTTTGGATCACTTTGTTATTCTTGGTTGCAACCATACTCCAAAAATAAATTGGATGCTCATTCTGCTACTTGTGTCTTTATCGGTTATTCCAAAATTCATAAAGGTTATATATGTCTTTATTTATCCAATAAAAAGATCTTTATCTCACGCCATGTTACCTTTCTGAGCAGGTATTTCCATTTGCGCATGATGTTGTTCCAACTCTGCAATCCATTGTCCCGACACCTTCTAGTCTCTCACCACTACCAAAAATTACCAATGATATAGAAATATTAGGTGCCCCTCCTCTAGCCTATGCACCTCTCATTTCACCTACTAGTATACAAAGTAAATCACCTAATAGAACTTGCTCACAAAGCCCCATTTATAGTCCACTACAATCCCCACCACCGCTCATCCTCCAATAATATCCGCCTCACGAGTCGACCTCTATTCACGAGAACCCTCATCACTTGTTGCTTCTCCCATGTTGGACTTGGTTCCATCACATGATAGGCATGCCCCACTAGTTAGGACTCACACCCTGATTACTAAAGCACAAATTGGTTCTTCAAAGCCTAAAGTTTTTTTGGCCCATACAACTCTCCTGGAGGTTCCCACATGCTATTCAAAGGCACTAGTTCATAAAGAATGGCGTCAAGCTATGAAACTTGAGATTAATGCATTAATAAAGACAGACACCTAGGATTTAGTCCCTTGGGAAAATGCTCAAAATATAATGCTGCAACTGGATATTCAGAGTTAAACAAAAGCCCAATGGCTCCCTTGATAAATGCAAAGCCCGTCTTGTGTTTAAAGGTTACACACAACAACCTGGTGTTGATTCCCATGAAACCTTTTCACCTATTGTCAAGCCAGCCATTATTAGATTAATTTTGTCTATTGCGATTTCTAACTCTTGGAGCCTTCGTCAACTAGACATCTCAAACGCCATTTTACATGGTGATATTAATACCCCGGTTTATATCGAGCAGCCTCCTAGGTTTATTGATAAAGACAGACCTGATTTTATGTATTTATTAAGAATATCTTTATATGGTTTATGATAGGCCCCTCAACAATGGTATAAGAATCTGATTTCAGTTTTGATTAATCGTGGTTCCGCAATTTTAGCTGCAGATTCTTCTTTGCTATATTACAATAAATATGATGTTAGTTTGTTTTGCTTGGTTTATGTTGATGATTTAATCATAATTGAAAATAATGATCAATTTCTTCAACTCCCCATTATTTCTCTTGGAGCTGATCTCATGCTTCGTGACCTTGGACGTCTAGATTTTTTCTTAGGCATTGAGGTTAATCACACACCTGATGGTTTCCATCTATCTCAGGGGAAGTATGTTAAGGAGTTGTTAGAAAAAGCTTATATGCCCTCTTGTAATGGTATTTCCACACCTGTTGTACCCATGGACAAATTATAGCTCCAGGGTAATGAACCAACTATTGATCCATCTTTGCATAGTGCTTTGGTGGTTGGGTTACAATATCTTATGCTAATCCAACCAGATATTTACTTTTTTATTCATCACGTTTCTCAATTTCTCCACTCCCCAATAACAACTAATTGGGTTGCTCTTAAAAGAATATTGTGTTATCTCAAAGCAACACAACATCGTGGTCTCCTTCTTCGTCACTCTCCAACATCTCAGTTTCATGTTTATACAGATTCAGATTGGAATTGTGACAAAATTGATCGAAAGTTAGTGACATGTTTTGTTATCTTTTATGGTGCAAATCTCATTCCTTGGGCCTATCAGAAACAACAAACGGTTGCTCGCAGCTCCACTGAAGCTGAGGCTGAGTATAAAGTCATTGGTGCTACTGCGACTGAAGTTACTTGGTTGTCGTGTTTATTGCAAGAAATTTCAATGAGCTAAGCCTCCCATCCTTTAGTGTGACAATGTAGGGGTTACTTACCTTACAATGAATCCTATCTTTCAGAATCATATGAAACATATTAAAGTTGAATATTATTTCATTCGTGATATGGTAGCCAAGGGCCTTCTCAATTTACGCTATATCTCCGGAAAGGATCAACTAATTGATATTTTGATGAAAGGATTGTTGAAATCCCGCCATCAACAAGTCACTCAGTTTCTTACAATTCAAACCTCTTCGGGTTTGAATTGCAGGGCGTGTAACAGTATCTGCAGTTTGTTTATCCTTCAAATAATATTTAAGATATATTCTCCTGATTTTATGTAACAACGCGTATATTTTGTAACAACCTAAATTTGATACCCTTTATACTGCTATATAAACTCAATTATGCTAATATAAAATACAAGTTGTATTCACAATTACATTCATGCATACATGGTTTATATGTTATCACATGCATACATATAGAATTATCATCTAAGAGTGAATGAAATAAATGGATTGAGTTAACTTAATTGTTGTGCATTTAAAATGAATGTGAATATTCTTGATTGTATGAGATGTGTTTTGATTATTGGAATAATGTGGTCATAATGACGAAATTAGCCGTAAGCGGGAAGAGTGGCATCTCTTGTGCACTCTAAATAATAGAAAGTGCACATGGTAAGGACTATGGGATATGAATTATGGTATAAACATATGGTGAAGCATACTCTGGTTATGTTCGGTCCTTAGGGTTGGTGACACCAATTACCAATTACCACTTTTTACAATTATTTAAATTTATTGTATTTGCGGTTGATGAATTGATACATGCATAATACATGTCCATTCTTTATTAGCATGAGAGCTAAATTGTGTGATTGTGTGAGGTGAGAGAGTTATCTAACTCTATTTACTGAATTGAGTCGCTCACCTTTGTCTCAATTATTTTTTCAGTTCAGGCTTTTCCTTCATTCTGTAATCGTTTGCAATCAGCCGTCTGAAAAGGCTATTAAATAAAAATACTAGAAGACAAGATATTTAAAATTCTTGATTGTAATAATTAAAATCTTAGATTGTTCCGTAATTGAATTAATTTGTGCAATTAGGGGGATATAATTGTGGGTCAATAAACTATTAAGGTGAATTATTGGATGTTATGATAGCGCCTACAGAGATTGATAATTGAGATGTTTTATTTGATAATTTATTGGGCCTGAGGCCGTTGAGGTGAATAGGAAATTGGACCCAACTAGTATGAGGCTTACTATGGTTTTGGAGGGCTCACTTAGATCCTAATGTTGATCCGACACAAGTTGACGGATTGTGACAAAGATGGATCTTGTACTCCACCTATCTTTTGAAAACAAATAGAGCTTTAGATTAATATTTTAAAAGAATTTTCATAAACCAATGAATAATACGATCTGCCATGTTCATATTCAAGCCCGAAAGCCCCATTATCCGATCATAAAGATAATTATCAAAATCAAAATAGATCTATAATAACAATTTCACGAAAGACTTTTTATTAACAAAGTTTAATATTCTCTGTTTTGGTGACATAGGAAAAGTTAAATTCGCACAAGGATAAATGTGACAGTTAAACTATAATTTTTTGCCACTTTTTTCCTAATATATCTCTAATATGATATTAACTTTTACCCATATTATGTATGGCCACACATAGATGAGGGAGAGAAAATATATGTATTAATTTTAGATTGCACCATCAAAGGAATAATTTTGACGTCAATTTATCCATTAATAACTGAACATGAAAAGTTAAATCTGTTTTGGAACGAATCATGCACTAATCAAACCAATTTTTCATTAAATTTGAATTTCCCACCTAAAAATTCATACCATGCTGGCTAAGGATTGGGCGTAAAATCAAACAAATACAAATTCCCGTCAACTTCCACTACAACTCTAAATACGTCATCCAGAGATTAAACACCAAACAATAAATTTAGCTTGATCTTAACATTGATTTAGGACACCTAAAGTTTGGAGGGAAAATTGCAACTGTAATTTGTTTCATTTACTTGTGTGCAATTGTGAACTAATCATGCATATACACTGCACAAACCAACTTTTGCGGAGTAGAAATGTCTAAGCTTGTGCACTCTTGTGGCCAAAGTTTCTCAAACGTCCTATTAAAAATGCGAACGAATACCAATTCCTGCAACCACTTACAATTGTTATCCCATTCATTTTAGTGCTTATTTTACGAAAAATGTCCACATTTATTCATCAAGGGATGATTTTCGGGGGAAAAAACCTCATTAAATGCACTTTCAAGTCTTTATCTGCCACGGTCTTGTTAGTCGACCACTATTAAAGCATTTTTCAGAAACTAAACAAGAGTAAAAACAGTCTTTTCAACATTAACATTGTTTCCAAAGTTAGCAAATAGAGTAATTTTTCCTATCTAAATTAAAAAACCCAAAATGGCAACTTTTCCTATCTAAATAGCACAAACCTATCTAAATAGAACAAAGGGAATATTGATCAGTGCTGGATAATGTGGTTGTTGCGCAGGTCACTCCATATCCCAGATTAAAATGAAATATATCACCTACATATTCACCATGACCATGATGGAGCAGAGCATTTACAAAAAATATAAAAAAAAAAATGTTCAGCGCACCAATACTATGCAACAACCACTCAATAAGCTAACAGCTAGATGAAAACTTCTCCAAGTGTAAGCATTTAGTGAGATTAGCCAATTTCAAAACGTCCACTAATCCATCATTACTGGTCATGGGATTTCATTTTGAGAGGTGTTCCTGAGACTTCTATGCACCTGAAGTACAAGAAGACAATCACTTGGTAACCTTATAGCTCTCCTATATTTCTTGTTCAGTAGTGAATAAATTAGAAATACTAGAGAAAAATAATTCTCTAGCAATCCATTATTTAGAGGAGCAACTACCATTTAGGATCCCTAATCATTTCAACAGCTTTTCATAAAAAGAACCTGCTAAATTTTCTAGGATGCTCAAGTTTTTACCCAAGACATACAACAGAGTGCTTCAGTTTAGCATCACAAAACTTGGTTAACCAAAATGATATTAAATGCCTATAATATGCAAGAGCTACCTCCAAATATTTGGTTTAGAAAGGCTAATCCTAGATTCTCCATGTGACTATGTGTGTGTATTGCTATATATATGGTATTGTATTATAATATATATTTAATATAAATAAATATAATACTTCACATCTTGACGTATGTCACAATCATTCCAACTATGTGTGACCTTGTGCTGGAAATTGTTTAGAGATTAGGAAGTTAAACAAGAATTCCACAACTGAATGTTAGAAATGAGAGATATGAAGGTATGCATAACCCATTTTTGTATATTTTGTCAACTTATCATTATATGTCATAAGGCTTCCTGAAAAAATGACATACCTATTTTGGGAGAACCTCTTTATGAGCTTTGAATGAGAGAATCACATTCCAAACTAAAGCAATGGCATTAGCGGCAAGAACCTGAAATTTTGTATTTTTTTGAACAAAAAATTTAGTTACACAATGGAGTAAGTCACTAGAAAAAGTTGAGCTGAATGTAAATGAGAAAGCTTAATATTCCTGTCATTCTAAATAGAGTAACAAACTTAAATAATACCAGACACCGGACAAACAAACTCAATTTCAATGGCTTATTTTTTCTCCACAGTCCCTTAACTACGGGCCTTATTTCTTAATTGGCCCTAGACTTCAATTTGTCACTTAAAAATACATAAATTATTACTTGAGTAACACAAAATCTTTTAGCAGTTTTCCAGTCAACTCCCGGTGGAAAGTTGTCGTGGAATTTATCAATTAGCAAAAACTTATTTTAAAAAGCACAACATTAGAAATTTTTTTTCCCTCCCCGCCTGACTAAAAAACCTGGGTTTTCATTCCTCTCCGTAGCCAGCCCACCCCCTTAATCTAGTCAATCTATATGAATGGAACTACATAATCCTTGGTGCCCTTAGCAATTTTCTAAGGGACTGATGTACAACAGAAGATCCACCCAAGGAGAATTTGCACTTAAAATTTCCATGTTAGAGCAACTTAATTTGGTTTGCTCTAGGCCTCTTTCATGTCAAATGGCTGAATAAACTGCCAAGCATAAATACATCAAGCCATTCAAACCTGAAATTGCTGTGGGACAAATCGGAAGTTCAGAAATTGAAAGGGTATCCACAGTTGCCAATTTGCAAGGACAGCAGAAAACCACTCCTGCAAAAATGGAAGCTGAATATCAGGATTTAAATGCTGTTGAATGAATCTTCAAAATCAACCGCTATACAGGTTTTACAGATATAGAAAATGTAGAGGCAATGGAAAAAAAAAGCATTTAATACAACCTGTTGAAGCTTAGGAACAACTTGCTCTGGCCTTCCTTCCAGCGTCACCAACACAGACAAGAAAACTCCAATGAATATAGGAGAGAAAAGGAACTGCAATTAAATTACACCAGTTTAGCTGTAGCTTCAGCACAGCATTTAGCCATCTAATTGATGAAGATCAAATAGGTCATTGTGTAGCATTCACCTGATCAAGTAGTAGGCGCAAGAATGCACCTGATGCTCCAGGGAGTGTTACCAATTTACTCAGATACAAATACCTGACGAAAATTGAGTTACATAAATGCAAGTAAAAGGGCTTTATAAAAGCAAAGATATAGGGCTTTATAAAAGCATAGACTTCTCTCCTTTAGATTAGTAAGATGAGTTAATGAACTATAACTATGGCTAATACCTAAACAAAATTGATAATAATATAAAGGAAAGAACATAAACTAAATTAGCATAATTGGATCATCATAGATTACAATGGTATCACGTAGATTACAATTGGATCATCATAATCAACTTTGATCAAACAAAATATAAAATTTGAATGGTTATAATGCCTGTCAAAAGTGCAAACGGAAATGTCATTTGAAAAGGTAGAATGTCTGGTGAAGATTGAGGCTTCTTTATTGTTCTTTTTTCTTTTGTTGGATTTCCCCAAGGGCATGTGTTTTTATACACCATCCATAATTGGATAGAAAGATTCTCTTTAAACTCATCACAAACTATTTACTTGTAGTAGAGAACAAAAATATGGAAAAAGCAAAGTAGTACCAGAAATGCAAGGTTGGACCCACTAGTACCAATCCCAGGAAAGTAAATAGAAACGTCCTTTTTACGTCAAGAGATGGAACTTGATCTATCACCAGCTGAGGCAAATAAATAAACAACACTTAGCAAAATGATAAAATTATTATCCCATTGAAAGAACATGAAGTCACTGATATCAAGACTCATTAATAAGTTCCCACTAAGTAATAGGGGCAAAGAGGAATAGAAGGGAAAATAGAAAGCAAAGCATATGAGAGAATATAGCAATATAGAATCAGCATGGCTGGCCTAGTCTCTCTTTGATTCGAAAATTCAAAACGGCACCTCTTCCACTGGATTCCCCAACTTTGAATATTCTCACAGGCAACTTTCAGTCACCAGGGGTTAATCCTGTATTCTCTCATTGCATTCAACCGGAGTGCTGTGCCTGGAAATTAGTTGGTTGCTCAAACGTGCTTCAAACAGGTTGTTGCAGAAAAATAAGATAACAAGCATTCAAGATTTCATACAAAAATCATATATATTTCTTAACTCCATAAAATGGACAAAGTTTCAACAGCTTAAAGATCAATTTGTTTATGTGATTAAATTATAGAAAAACTAATCAATTTAACAATGCACCAAGTAAATAATATTGCTTCTGTCCAATGAAACAAATAGAAATAGGAATAGAAATATGTAAGCAGGATATATACAAAGATCATCTGAGATCAATAAATATGCACAAAGTCATGCACATTGTACAGATATATGAGAAAAACCAAGAAATAATGAGATGTGAAAGAAAGGGAACTGTTCAATTGGTACTATCTCTGATCGCAATCAAGGAAAAACTACCTGGCAGATCAAATCCCCAATAAAAGTCAAAAGTGCAGATGTCAGGGCTTTTGTCAAAACAGGGTACTTAGCAAGAAGAGTCAAATACCTGCAAGAAAATGTAATTGTGGTTGAAATAAAAGGAAAATGTTCCAATCTTTATTTCTGAAGGAAGCAAGGCATGAAAACACAAAAGGAAGAAGAGACAGACATGGAGACAAAGGCACGAAAAATGTTTCATCAACAAATGCAATAAAGTAAATAAAGAGCAGAAAAAATTAATAGAAAAAATGGAGAATTTGATAAAATGTCAGCCCTTGAAGATATTACAATAATTATGTAAAGTAACATATAAATGAATATAATTGGCACAAAAATAACTTGTTGGAATCAGTAAAATTCTGCCATTACTTATTAACCTTTAATCAACTAATTGATAAAGCTCAAGATAAAATAGAATCTTCTAGCAAGGAGGAATTGGTGAAGACAGCATTGTGTATTGATTATGACGCAGGTTTACATGGTACATATTTAATTTTTTTTTTTTTTTTTTTTTTTCATGTTTACACTGGAACATTATTTATCATTTTTTCTTTTATTTTTTTTTTTGTGGTTGGGGAGAGTGTTTATTTTTTTGGGGGGGTGGGGGGGTGGTTTGGTACTTACTTTGTAGCACTTATTATAAGGGCCTTCAACATTTAAGCAAATGCTAGTTAAGTACCTATAAGTTTAGAGTTAGTTTTATAATGTAAGGGTCTTTTGGTAACTTTCAGTCTTCTAGATTTGCTTGAATAATTAAGCTTTTACTGTTATTGGTTCTTCTATTTTCAAATAGTCTCAGAATTACTTAGTTTCAATATTCTTGGATTTCATATTTGTAAATCAAATCCCATTATGGTTAGTTACAGAAGCATGTTTGGTTGTTTCAGTTGAAAATTGATCAAAACCAAAATACGTTAGTCAATACTTCTACTTTGAAAATCAATTAAATGGTCCTGTTTTAGTTTTGTTGAACAAATAACCATTCTGTTAGATTTTGCATTCGATGGACCAAAAATGTCAGTTTTTCGTTCAATCTAGCTACAAATTTTCTTCTATTGCCACCAAATGAAAATCTCTCCACTACTTAATTTGCTTTCTTTTCTTACCATCATTAAACCTCCTCAATTTAGTAACTAATTGATGACCACCTCTATCAGTTACTATTCAGCATCACAAATTGATTAGTGATTAGCAATTTTCTCCAGCGCAGCTTTTAATCAAAAAGGTTCCCATAATAAGTACTGATTAGCAATTGTACCAACAGCAAATTATATCATAACTAAAATTTAAAGACTGCGATTCTTAACCTTACCATTGCTGCATATGAAAGAAAAATGGCATTCATGTCTTGCAACAAATACGATTCTGAAAAGAAATAAATTGAAGAAAGGAAAGCAAAATCAAATATTACCAGGAGAGAAAAGACCAGTTATTTCCTCCAGACCCACCATCGCTACTGCTACCACCGCTTTCGCCTTCACCTCTGCCTCCAGAATTCCCAGAGCCAGAGCCCCCAAAGCCACCAGAACCACTTGAGCCACCATCCGATAAAGCCGAGGCACAATAGCGACCAAAATTCAATTGCCATACAAAATCTTTAAGCAAAGTTCCATTGGTAGATTTCAGCGAATTAGGATAGGATGTGCAGGAAGTAGAAGCTCTTAATCCAGTTATTTGAATAGGATTGAACGAAACTTGAGTTCTTTGACCAAAATGCGAAATGGGTCTGCTAGAAAAGGCCAGGAAACGGCACAAGAATGGGGATTTGCGGGTAATAGATGCCATTCTGAGTCAAGGTTTAGTGAGGTGTTTGTTATCCAAACTCTGAACCCTGCCCTTTGACATACAATAAAAATATAATCCTCCCTGCATGGCCAAAATCCGGTTTTTTGAACCAGAACCGCCGGTTTGAAACCAGTCCGAACTGGAATGAGAACCGAAAGCGGTGGCCTACGGTTTAGTTTCAATTCTACCATTTTTGAAACCGTGAACCGGAGGTTCAAAAAACCGGCCAAAACCAGTTAGAACCGCCGATTTTTTCAGTCGGTTCGAAATTCAGTTCGGACCAGTTCATAGTTGTCTAGGACCTTTGTTATAGATAAACAGAGAGAAATTATTGCTGGTGGTGGAGTTGGCTTATGCGATGTTGATTAATCTTGAGGTCGAGAGTTCAAACATGTCTCACATCAGTTCTTTTTAATTTTTATAGTTTTTTATTATTTATCAATAATGATGTTCATTGTAATTTTAATTTATTTGTAAGAAATAATTAAATAAAATATTTACCATAGCTTTTCATATTTTGCTTTTTTTTTCTGAAAATTTGAATAAATACGAAATCAAAAAGAAGAATCATGACCAAAAATTTAATTAGTATAAAACTTTCATCATTAACAATTTTCATTTTATTAAATCTATAATTATATTATATACTGTTTAAGATTTTGTATCACACCTAATTCACTAGAAGCACAATCATGCATAGATGGTTGGAGTAAGGCCGAACTAAGAGTACAAAAAAATACTAAAGAAAATGAAGATTCATATAATATTTACGATAGGTCCTCAACGGGAACATCAACTGTGACAATAGCAACTAAGATAAAAGGGGTGAAATTGATGCAAGGTAAGTAAGAACTACGAGACTTTGATTCCTATAAACCCCAAGAAGATACGTAGGCAACTTAATTGTTTTAAAATAAATTAAGTTCAAGCCCTTTTTAAAAAATAATAATAATAAGTTTCAGCCTGTTTAAACAATAAATAAATTTAGTTGAAGACTTTTTTTTTAAAATAAATTGAGATCAAATATTTTTAAAAAATAATAAATTAAATTCAAGCATTTTTTAATTTTTTAAGTGTATTTTTTTAGAAATTATTTCACAAATTTTTAAATTTTAAATTTTGAAGAAAAATATTCCCGTAAATGGGCCCACTTGAACTATATTTACGCCCCATATATATTCTCTTTTGTTTAATTTTTAAAGAAAAACCCTAGATTACATCTGGCCACGTCCAAACAGTGTTTAAATGAGGCGGAAGTAGCCTGGAAACGTGGTTATTAATGACTAGTAAGAAAACCAGTAGAAGTATTTAGGCTAACATGCTGTAGTCCCGTCCTTCGTGATAGGCTTAATAATTAAAACATTCCTTACTGCTTGTTGGTGTATTTTTTCAGCCAAATTTTACTGGCCAACCGATATTAATATTTAGTTAAACCGTGAACCGGGAGGTTCAAACCGTTGGCCAAAGTAGCTCATAAGTATAATGCTTATGAACACTAGTAAATTTTACACCTTTTCAATATTTACTGAGTGTACTTCTAGAATTAATATATCTTTAACTTATTTTGCGGGTTTGCAAGATAAAATATTCAGTAATTTAGACATTGGAGGTTACTCGGCAAATGGTAGTTTACAAAGGGTATGATTGTTACTATTTGAGAGACCATCAATTATTAAATAGTGTTGGATATAGATTAAAAACTAGGAATTAGACAGAAAAAAGATTTAATGCGTGGGTGGGTGTGCGACCGCTAGAGCGCTATAATCGCTTCCATAACGCGATGTTGACTTAATCTTGAGGTCGTGAGAGAGTTCCAAAAAAACTTTAATACATGTGGGTCCTCCCCTACAATATCATTTTTTTTTTTTTTTTTTTTTTTAATTCTAGTTCCGGTGAAGGAAGATGCTATTCCAATCTATGCTTTTGACGCCACCTCTATGACAGCAAAATGGTAACACCTCAATTTAATAATACAAAACAATAAAATCCATTATTGACACAAAAATAGTAACACAATCAAAAAATGCCTTTCTAAGCACACATATAATTAGTAATTAAACACCAAACTACTTAATTTGGCCGTATGCATTTGGCAATGTGTTTATAATTACAATTGGCCTACCAACATCAGTATTGAACTCTATAAATGGCAGTATATCCATATAAATCTTGGCGAAATGCATAAATATACCTCTTTATTTTATAGAAAAAACTTCATGGCACTCAAATTTTGCAAGTGATTTATTATGCCTATAAAATTATAAATTTTGCTAACATTGTATCCCTCTCTATATTAATAATAACATTTTTTGGTGTTTTTAGCATTTATGTGCAAGATAATATGTGGTTAGTATAAAATCTTTGGAATAATAATTTTTACACTTTTCAATTATTTACTGAGTGTTTAATTAATCTAATTTTAGAAGTTTGAATATTCAATAGAATAGTTTTTGCAAGTTAAAGTATTTAATTGATACAATTTTATAAATTGAAGTGTTTAATAGATTAAAGTAAAAGTTAAGGGTGTCACAGAGTCTTTTTTCCATAACGTACATGGACAAATTTATGCATTGGGCCTATAAATCTTTCTAGTATCATTATGCAAGTCTATATATATAGATGTATGCACATCAAGTAGAGAAAAAAAGAAATAAACCCTATCAGCCAAAACAATGAGCTTTCCCAAGATCAAGATAACTACTTTCTTGCTCATTATATTGCCTTCAATAAGTCCCTCTTTAGCCTCTGAAAACTCACCCCAGAAAATAGCCATAACACCAGAATTTCATATGCATATTGTCAACAGATTGGGCAACAACAAGATCTTACTTGCTCATTGCAAGTCTAAAGATAATGATCTTGGCGTCCAAAATATCACTGCAGGCTCTGAACTTTCTTGGAAATTTAGAGAAAATATCATGTGGTCAACACTGTATTGGTGCTATTTAGCCCCAGACAAATACTCTCATGTTAGTCTCGATGTATTTAACTTTGCTGGCCATATTATACCAAAATGTGACAATCATGGTAGTGTTTGGCGTTACAGTTATGATTGTGTTTGGTTTGCTCAAGATAATGGAGTTTATATAAGGAATTTTGCTACAGGATACGATGACTTTGTTTCTTCTTGGAATAAAGGAAGGTTAACAAATTTAGAGTAATGGTTGCGATCCAACCATGATGGATGGAATTGCGATGCGCGGCTTGGCAAGAAATTTATAGGACAACAATGCACCATTGTAATAATGCTTTTGATTATGGCGATATGTTTAATGGTTGAATAATGCAGTGAAAAAGAAATTGCAATGAAGGGTTTTCTTTAATTTTTTTTTCCCTTTTTTTCTAATTACTTAAAAATTTTTATTAAAATGGGGAAATAACTAATGCTACATTAGCAAATGTTGATAAAAAAATCCAGAAATTGTAAAGAATTTATTAATTTGAATCTATTTTTTTATTTTTTTATAAGGATTTGTTTCATAATATGAAAATTATATATGGGTAACACCTCAGTGTAATAATGGAAAAAAAAAATCCAAAATCCATTATTGACCCAAAAATAGTGACACACAAAACAAATGTTTAAAAAGCTGTAATGGCTTTCTGGGCACATATCTAACTAATAATTAGTACCAAATCTAATTAATTTTGTCATATGCATTTGGCAATATGTGAATTACAAATGGTATAATTATGCAGAATCAAAATCACACTCCACAAACGTAAATAAATATCTAGTAACGCTTTCTTGTTTATATATATAACTCTTAGACTTTAAACATGGAAAAATTTGCCCAAACTGAGTCCAAGGAGACACTTATGAACCAAATAAATAAAAATAAAAATTTTTTGAAAAGTATTCCAACTTCATCTTTTTTTTTTTTTTTTTTTTTCCTTTTTTTTTTTTTTTGTTTGTCTAAAAGAGCAGGTCAGAATACCATTTACTTTCAAAAAAAAAAATCCCTTAATTATAGTTGGTTTGATCAATGGAAATATGACTCAGTCTAGATAAAGTTTTTGCCTCTTTAAATTAATCAAAATAAGAACACGCATAATTCAATCCATATCAAATAGAGGTTGAGGAGAGAAGAAAATATATGTTCATTCAAAAAAATGCCTGTGTATAACGCAGAATATCTCTATATGTTCGATTTTCTCGCTCAAATGATAAGAGAAAAGTCATAAAAATAAATGGTAATTTCCGTATAAAAGTATTTACACAATATGTGACGACAAGAGCGTTAAATTATAGTATATATATATATATTATAAGAAAATTTTTACAATGTAATCATATTAGATTACATTACAGTTTTCCAAAACAAAATCATAATATATCATACCCCCAATATACTTCGAGTGAGCAAGGTGCTGGTTGACTGATAATGTAAGCACACACAAATTAATTTTTAGGTTATAGAAAAAGAATAAAAAACTATTTCATGAGTCATCGGTGATATGAAAGAGAGCTTTCCCAATAAATCAACATAGCAGTTTCTTTCTCATTTGTCTTCAATTATCTCAGCAGACAGATTCCTCTTTCAAGGCCTCTCAATTTTTTAATCCAAACCATCTACCTGGCTTCACAAAACAGAAATTTTCATATATATTATTGTCAACAATATGAGCAAAAATAAGATATTACTTTTACATTTGCAAATCAAAGAGATGTGATCTTGTGAAAACACAGTTATGATTACAGTTTGGGACTGAACTTTGCTTGAAGTTGCGATGAAAATTTCATAAAAGTACAATTTTTTTTGGTTATTTAGCTGCAGGTAAAGTCACTCTCATGTTAGTCTCAAGGTATTCTGATTGACAAGTTTATTAAAGATAGATTGAATTTAACTTCATTGGAGTTTTAGAGCAGATTGCATTTTTGGGATTGCCAAAGATGATTGGTTATTAAAATTGCCTAGAGTCAACACACAAGATGATTTGTTACGTTGTTGAACACAAAAATTTAGAATTCTAATTAAAAAATGGCAGTATCAAATAGAATAACTTGTAATGGATATCAAATCTGCCAAATTTAAAGTTTCCCTTTTTTTCGTTTTTTACCGTCTTTGTTGCTGGGGGGCGTCGGGTGGGGGAAAAGGGGGGAGGGAGAAGAGGTGGGGGGGTGGGGGAGTGGGGCGGGGGGGCGGGAGGGTGGAGTCGGACTGGGGTGGTGGGTGGTGGGCTGGCGGAAGGCGAGGGGTGTGGGGAGGGCGGGGGTAATTTTTGATTATTTTTTTTACTTTTCGTGAGATTAGAGAAATGATTGAAAGTGCCTTAATTAGAAGAAACTGAAGCGAAGATTAAACAAACTTACCTTTAATTAATTCATAGGAGAGTACAAGAATTTAATAAAAGATATCTTAAAACAAGGGAAAATTAGAATAAATGGAATACTACTCTTAAATTTGCTAAAATATATATCTAAGGGTGAATAAAAGAAAAAAATGTCAAAAGTGTTAGAATTTAAACGGAACTTAATACAGTATATATATTATTTTTATTTTAGTCAAATTTATTATTTAAATTAATATATGAATTTATTATGTTATATTTGTGTTCCTCAAAACAATCTAAAATCCACCTCTACGTTCTATTAGATATTCAATTTAATAATTAACATTAATTAAAACTTTAATTCTTAATTTTGATATAATTTTAAATCTAGTTTTAGTTTTTATTTCATTTACTGCTTTAGTAGATCTATAATTACAGTAACCATTGAAGTATTTAGAATGAGTGGTTTCGATACCTCTTCTTACTTTTAAGTTAAGATGGAGACTCATTAAAAGATTTGAGCTAAATACTCACTTGATCATTTTATCTTTTTTCGGAGGCCCGACCCGATACAAGCAAATTTAAATTATAGCCAGTTGGCTGTGATAGCCTGTGCTTAAGAGCAAGTAAAGTTTTCCTATATGCTAATTAAAGCACCAAAAAAAAAATTTTTTTCCAATATATGTCTTACGATTTATCAACCTAATTTAGTGATGACTAAGACTCAATCCAAAAAAAAAAAATAATTCTCACGAAATATCCTCAGATATGAAACTTAGCCAAAATATCTTTTTATATTATTTTCTATAATTAGCTATTTAAATTATCATATTCTGGTCGGGATTTATTACTGAAACAAAATTAGCTTTTATGAAAAATAATTGCTAAAAGAAATTCAATATATATCATCACTATAATTTGAAGTTAAATAATCTAAAAATTTATATTTGATTTTTATCTTTTATTTAATAGAGGTCTAAAGAAGTTGAATAGAAAATGATGAAATTACACTATCAATGTGATTAAAATTTTATTAACATAACTTATAATTCACTGTAGATTACAGATAATACTATCAAAATGCAAAATCAAATGTTTTCAAAAGTTGCAAATGATTTTCTCTTCTTTTTGTTCAATAAAAGCTATGTCTTTTATTTTCACTGTTATTTTATTTTCTTAGCTTTATTTCATTCCTTGACTTCAACATTACATATATTATTTTTAAGGATCACTAGTAAAGATTTTTATTAAAAACTTCAAATCAATACAAATATTACAGAAGGGCATACCTCTTCTCCCGAAGATAAGGAAATAGAACAAAAACTGTAAAATAATGAACTAGTCGTATATATAATTTACTTATATTTTCCTTATTAAGTAATTAAAAAAAATTAAATAAATTATATATCAGAACATTAAGAGAGAGTTTTTTAAATTATTCAAATTTAACTGCAACATATGCAGGTCAAATTGAACCATACTCTAGAGCTACTCACAATACTAAACAATTATAATGCCACAAATCAATTAATAATTTTCCAGTAACATTTGGCAATACGATTCAAAATGATATGCCTGCCAATCAAACTACAATGCATGAATGGCCAATAGTACGATCATGTAAATCTTTCTGTCTAGTAAGTTGTGCTAAATTTAATATATATGTAAAAGAAAAAAATAATAAAAATTAATCAAATCAGCCAAAAACAATGAGCTATTCCAAACATAAACCATTCTACTTGATTACCCATTGTACTGATTGCTCACAATAGTAATTGTAAAATGCATAATTTAATCCTGGAATTTGGACAAATAAATTTTGGATTACCCTTACAATTTGACTCTTTTTTTTTCTTACAATTAATAATCATACACCTCCTTATACTGAACGAATAACCAATTTTTAAGATTTTTACTTTTAATATATGCAAATATTAATATGATACGTGATTAATACCAACTTTTCAAATATTTCATTGATCTAATTTTAAAAGTTGAGATGTTCAATGATCATAATAAGTTATTTATTTAATCTAAATTTTATTGAAGTTGAAATATTAAATGGGTTTTGTGGGTGCCGAAATTTTGCGTAAAAAATAATATTAAGGACATTTTTTTAGTTGAATTTGTTTTATTAGCCACTATAGTATATCCCCTTTAAAACTTTTGTACAAAATTTTACCAAGTTGAAATGTAATCTGAAAATGAATGCCAAAGCATTTAGCTAATAAGATGTGAATTACAGAATAGGAACAACTTCCTGACAACACTCTACAAGTGTACATGCATTATCGTAAGCCCTTCTTGTTATATGCAACTCTTGGCCTTAACGCATAGAATTTCCATTGAAATTTCCTACATTTAAACTTATGTTATCTCACAGTTTAGAGTAGGACCTATCATGACACTATACACTTTTAACTTTTCTAGTAATACGTCCCTCCCTCGTCAAAAATGAAATAACTTTTCTGCAAGAGTTTCAATTAGATGACCCTGCATTTACTTTTTTGGCGAATGACTATTATTACTGAAATGTAAAAAGTATAGAGTTATGATAGTACCTGAAATTTCGAGGTAACTTACAGGACATTGCTAAACTTTAGGATCAAATTTACTGCCATTAGGCCTGCAACTCTATTTGGACTGATTTTAAATATAGAACCACACACATATACATATAGCGCTCAATAAGATGTAGGTTGAGGAAAGAAAGAATCCTAATTATCTAAAACAATGACTTTGTCAAACTCAACCTTATCATGTTCGTATTCATCCTGCTTTTGTTCCTGTTCGAACAACTTAAATCCTTTAAGCTCTAAGAAAACCAACATATCCTTTCACAACATGAGTTGAATCATTATAAACATATTTTCAACTTTCTGGACAAATAACTAAGATTTTATGTTTGATGCTCAATCTAAACACGGCATGATTTGTGGTCCATAATATTCAGTGGGTCTGAATTTTCTTGAGTTCTTATGCTAATTTTACCTGTCAGTCAACACTTTATGGTACTGGTGTTATTTGGGCTCAGACGTTTCTCTCAATTGCTAATCTCAATGTGTTTTCAATAACAGTCTTATTTTCAGGAGATGTAAAACACAGGAAAATTTTCATGGACTTATATTTCTGATTGCTATTGGATTTGCTAAAGGGCATAATGGGGTTTAATATGAGGAATTTTAAACAAAACAACCGATATTTTATCAATGAGTTGGAGCGATTAAGAATTAATTAATTAATTAATTAGTTCATAAAATAATTAGAAATACTGTTGATATACCAAACATAGTAGCAGTAAATAAATATTGTAGTGAACATGAATTTGCAATAAAAGCTTTCCTTTCTTTGTGTTTGGGCTGATTTAATACCTTTTAACAAGTTTCCGTTAATGTATATGACTCATCTTATTTGATATCGATAATATTTTTGATTTCTAATTGAACAAATATCAAAAATATCACCCCACACAATTTTAACCTCATTTCCATATTAATTCATTATATATCTAATTTGAATTCAAAAATAATCAAAACTCCCACAACAATCTTAACCTGACCATTGCTGTCTAAATTCACTCACTATAATCTTAATTGGAGTTTTTTAATTTAATGCATTAAAATTCAATTTATGTATTTATGAAAAAAATAAATATGCATCTTAAATTTTGCAAGGAATCCTATTACTCTCTGGAGTTACGAATTTGATAACGTCGTTACATTTTCCATGTTGAACACCATTGGTCCAATTTGTATAGCTTCAATATCGTAAAAAATTACGTTGACAAATTTAATTTGGTTTGGATTTGCTTGGAATGTATAATTATCTTAGACAAATTTGGAAAAAAAACTGTTTTCAAATTTGCATGAATTAAGAGCCAAATAAATTATTAAATATGATTATTATATCTATGAAGTTATGTAAGAATAATCTTTTTTCTTTTTTCCACAATGCATAATCCAATATTGAAAAAAAAAAATTCTAGGAGGGAATTGTTTTTTCTGTCATTGGGAACTTTTCCGATCATTGAGAGAGCTTTCAAAAGGCGGATAAGGTAGAGGACGATATCTGAGATGCTGCTAAAAGAGCAAGAACACAATGTAGGAGCACCAAGAACAAAATTTGCCAGAGGAAAATCCAATAATTGAAAGCCCATTAGCAAGTAAATTTCCCATTCAACCTTTTTCTTGAAAAAATTGTTTTAGAGATATTCGAATATGGTTTTCAAGTGCAATTGAGTTGCAATTTTCTGTACATTCATATTTGTGAATCGCTGCAACAACAGAGCAAAACTTTTAGAGTTTCCAGTATAATAACAAATTTTTGGGTTTTCTTCTTTAGTTACTTTAGGTATTTTTGCGGGTTGAAGATTTCATTTCTCTAATGATAAAAAAAGATGTGACATTGATGATGTCAAAGAAAAAAATTCTCGGATGTTAGTGCTTCATGTTGAGATTTCATATTGTAACTATATTCATAATACTTGAGATTAACCAGATATATTCTCTTTTTTTGTGTGATCACAATATTATTAATTCTGAACTAATTGTATGTCTTTTTCTATTTTATTGTTAGCATAGATTGACTCCCTTTTTTATAGCACACATAAAACCTCTGTTTGACATAATAGGATTATCCCCTCAGCTAATGACAATGAGAAACTATTAGTTTCATTTCGAATGCAACAACATGCTTACATGACCTGAATGGCTGTTAGATTCGATAATGTATAGAAAACTTTTTGTTTTATATATCTTCTGATAGATAGGACCAAATATTGGCTTTCTCATAAAAATAGAAAATCGCTTCTGTAATTTTGGTTTGTTTTTATTAATCTCTTGTGCCCATTCGGTAATTCGCGCAGTATTTATGACTCACTGTAGAGCTTGTTCACACTCACACTTCTGTATTTAAGTATATCACAGATGTTATTTATTTTTTGTTGTTTTCACTTTATTGATATATTTTATAATTTTAGATGATAAACTTTTATTGTATATTAATTTTATTATGTATCTTTTTTTTAGCACTATGCCCTTTTTGATTGTCTCTCTCTTTTTGGGGTTATTTAGGTTTATGAAACTATTAAACATAATCATATATTCCTAAATCTGAAATTTATGGAGCATTAAGTTTATGAATAATTTTGATCTTTTTGTTTTTTATCATTTTGAATTTTTAGGGATGAATAGAGGTTTACTTTCTGGTGATGTTTTCTTTTCTCGCAATCAGAAGGTTGTTATCTATTGTCAGTGTAAAAAAAGAAATATTTTTTTTGTGTATAGATTTCATGAGTTATAATAACTACTTTTATTTTATTTTTATTATATATTTATTGGGTGTATCACGTAGAGTAACTCCTGCGTTTTTTTATTATTTATCTATTATTAGAAGATTTCAATTATGTTTCAAAATATTAGGCTCTTTTGATGATCTCAACAATTGTTAAGAAATATATGAATTAAAAAAGAATGCAACCTATAGGAGCTCAAAATGCGTTATTATGAGCCGTCACCTGAAACTGTAGATGCTTGTAGTTCGAATTCTACATTGGCGACCTTTTTTGCTTTTATTCACTCTTTGTGTTTTCTTCTTTCTTTTTATTCTTTATGTAAGTTTGTGACATGTATAAGATAGAAAAAATAATGGCCCTTTAGTTTGTAAAGGGTTGCTTATTCTGATCTGCTGGTGCCTACTTTACTTAGCTTTCTAATTGAAATTCATATTTTATCTCATTATGACTGCTGTCTGTTGTTTGTGCGATCTAAACCCTGTTAATTTTGTTGTTTTCGGCAAATGTTTGTTGTTGTTTTTTGGTGGAACCCACAAATAGCATCTGTATTTCTTTATGGTTTGTGTAACTTTTCAAATAGAGTGCGTGGACTATTTTTACACAGAGTTAACTTCACAGAGCTGTGCTCTGCTTTTACTGCCTCAGCAACTCTATTTTTTTACTTGTGGGTTGAGGAAATTGGTACTTGGCGCATTTGTTTGTCTCTATTTAGAGTATGTAGAGCGTAGATGGATAGTTGTATTGTTATGATGCATGTTGCATTTGTTAATAAATGCTCATGGCCGAGCATAAACATGTACCCTGTACAGCTGCATCAATGGTTTAGCCAGCAGCAGTTCTTTAAAACTTTCCAAGGCTGTGAGTCTCAATTTTACATAGAGGGACCTTTGCATTGTAGTATATGCCTTTATTCGTTATTTTGTTTGTTGTTTTTTATTGTCATTCTAGCACAATATAGATAGACAAAAAAGTGTCATTATTATAAGTCTGATGCTGGTTGGGTCTTTATTAATCTGTCTTCACCGTGCTTTCATTTGTGCTTCTATTATGAGACTTCTGTTGTGATAGCAATGTAGTAGCAAAAGCCAAAGAACCATCATTTTTTATCAATTGTGTTCTAAGTGATTTATTATAGCGGTAAAATTTAAACAAGCGCCCGAAATTTCGCTGATCCAAACACAAGTTCCTGTATCATTGTCCCACCATAAGACGCAGCCATGGTCAGTCTCATAGAGAGCGCGTAGACGCGCATCTGAATTCCTGTTTCTCATCGGCCAAAAAACTCATAACCAAAGAGTTCCTTTTTCAAGATGTGAAAATTGAAGTCCAACAGATAGACACCTTATAGTGATGCTTCTTTTTTAAACTGCTTCATATGTGTGTTCTTATTGGTTGCTCATTTCAAGATGGATGTGGATTGCTGGCTTCGTCATTCTTTGAATTTGCCTTCTCTGCCAATTCCTGACTATTGACACAAGTAACCTGGTATTGGACTCTGCCACAAACCACCATTCCGATTTCCCAAAGCTTATCGTACCTCCATTTGCCGTACTGACTTAAGTCTCCTAGCCACTTCCAGTTCCCTCAGCCTCGGCCCGTATCACTTTCTCGCGGACACCATGCTTGCTTTGAATCAGTGCTTGTCACCCGCATGGCGTAGGACCGAGTATTGAAATAATGTATTATAAATTGATTTCATTCTGTTTTATAATGCGATTTATTTTATTATATTCGTTGTTTGTTGTTTGTATGATTTTGTAATTCCTGCTGGGGGAAGTACCAGTCGCCATTGATTACGTTGAGCACACATGGCTATCTTATCTTTGCTTTTTTTTTATATGGTTTCTCGTTCTAGCACCTTGTAGCTTTGATATGTAAAATTTTTTTCTTCGAAACTGCCGTATCAGCAGGCGTATATTCAAATGCCACTACAGTTTTTGTTGTGTCAGTATATGCATTCGATTTGATCGTACATGTTATGCTTATAAGAATGTTTAATATATGAGGAGAGATGAATTTAAATCTTGTCTTCGTGATAGAATTACGGTTTGTTATTCTATTGAATTCAGTTATATAAAGATATAGTGTTTTCATCGAGGTGTTGTATACTATAGAACATGTTTTAGTACTTCTGGTGACATAGTGTAATGATATGCAAACTTTTGAATGTACGTGCTTGTAGACATTTGTAAAATTGTTTATTTTTAATATTGGTGACGATAAACTCTCATTTCTTCATCGACTTTGTTGCTCTGTTAAATAAAAAGCGCGGGAAAGGATATTCTTTTTGTGTTAAACCCTTATTCCGTGATCACTATTAATAGGATGTTCCGTATTGAATCAGACTCGGTGCACAGCTATAGTTTAAAGCTTTTCGCCAATTTCTGCATTGTAGCATTTTAGTAGGATTCAAAATAGCCAAAATTTTTATTCACATGAATGCAGTATCGCATTAATTAATTACCATAATCCGTAGTTAAAAATGAACATTTTATTAATTACGCTGATTACTTCAAAACTCACAAGATTAAAAAATTATTAAGTTAAAAATATGTTAACTGCTTAGTTCAAGAATTGTGGTAAGAGAGGATTTCAATTTCTCGATTCTTACTAGCTATTCTATGGTTCGTAGTTTTCTTGTCACCTTTGGAATGTTGCTAAAAATTCATTGTATTTTACTCGGTTCTTAGTTGGTGGCTGTTTTAATTAGTATTTTTCAACAAAGCTTAGATTGAATAATAAAAATCTTTATATTGGGCGTTTTCTTTAAATTTTTAAATGTTAATATAATATAAATATTATGCGAACTGGAGTACCATTAGATAGGTTTTCTCAACTAAATTAAAAAATCGTTTTAAGGTGCAGTTCTAAATAGTACGTTTTAAAGATTTTGAACTAGTCAAAACATGTTATTCTCTGAAATTCTTGTTGGTAATATGTATACAAATAATTTTAGAGTTATGGAAGTTTTCTAAAAACGGTTATCCTTCAATTAATATAAAATCCGTTTATGTTATATATATTAACATGTTTTATTTATCTTTATGTTTAAGTTATTTATATTTATAGTAAAAGAAAAAAAAAATATTTGATATTATTTGTATTCAAACTCAAACAAAATATTTAAAAGATTAAGAAATGTCTATCTAAAATATAAAAAAATTTTGCTGTTTAGTTAATAACAATAGTATGAACATTTATAAATTATTTAAGTCCTTTAACATTTTATAAAAATTTCGATATGGCAATAAAAATCTTTCTAGTTAACATCTTATATTTTAATTATAATTGAAAATTTCTTGTGAAGATAATTTTTAATGTCTTTTTTATTTCTTCTTAAAATTGTATTATCGAATAAAAACTTCTTTGTATTTAATAAGAAGCTAGGTACTAAACATTTATCAGCGTTAACAACGATTAAAAGCATGTTGAAACAATTATTTCAAAACAGCTGACATAGCTGATGTAGAACAGTTAATATTAGGCGATAATTCCTAAATGTAAATGTGTAAGTAATTACATGAAAGGCTATTGTTTGAATAGAGCTTTCATTTTCAAAATCTAGCTGGAAGTCTAGAGAAATTGGATATTGTAAATAGAACATTACTATGCAGAGGATACATATTAAAAAAAATATCCACCATCAAAACTTAAGTTAATGTATTAATTTAATCTTGTAGATAAAAATAATAGATAATCATAGAGTTTAATAATTAAAATCAAAGAATTAAAAGTTTACAAGAATGTGGAGGTTTTAAAAAGGTAATTCGATCCAGTTATGGGACTTAGAATTTGAAAGGCCCGATTTTGGATGTTTTGTATACGAGATCAATTACACAGAATGTCAACGGAGACGGAGTTGTGTTCCAATTTACTTTTCTTACATTTAAATTTATTAGATTAATGCGCACGAATATTTATCTTGATATTTTTAGATTTACAAACAACTTTCGGTTAGCCTAGAATTTTATGTAAGTTACATTTTTAATTATCTAAAGCATTGGTTTGCACTATCCCTCAAGTCTTCATTATTAATTTTGACA
>NW_023591768.1:740073-793929 GCF_014843425.1 Jatropha curcas
CATACACACAAGCGCTTGACTATTATCGACCATCACATTTCCGATGTCTCGTCCATTGACGGCCAATCTGAATAATACAGTGGCTTACAGTGGTTTCTTCCTTCTTGTGGAAGGTCTGGAAGTCCAAAGAAGTGACTTCGCCTATTCTTCGCTGTAGCACATTGATCATATCAACACTTTTGAATTTCGAGCTGGCACTCTGACAAAAGTCATGGCTTTCGCAGTAAAAGCTTCTCTATGCCTCCTTAGATGCTATCAGTAAATCCCATATCGAAATGTCAGCTCTTGTTCTTTTGCCCAACTGACTCAGCACCGACACTGGCAGTCACCCATTAGGAGCCTTGTTCCTGGACTGCTTTCTCCAATCCTCAACAGTCTTCTTCTGTCCCTTTACTACCTCTTCCTCTTTCTTCTTCCTTTCGGCTCCTCTCCGCCCTTTCTCTGTCATTTCTCTTCTTGCGTTTCCATCAACAGGCAACCCTTTCCCTTTGGTCTCATAACTCTTTCGGGAATTGTAATACTCGCCCACTCCGGGTCAAACTCTGGAATACCTAACCTACGTTCACTTTTCCTTCCTCACTGCTATTAGTTTACCACTGTTTTTTCTTGATCAAGCTAAGCTCTGTCTGAATGCAAGCTGTAGTTGGTTCGTCTTCATCCTCTGGTACTGCGCCCACCTGCGCACTGTGATGCTTTTTCTCGCAATCTCGATATCTTCACAGGCCATCCTTTCCTCCTCTCACTACTACAGGTCATCCCATATTGTTCAACATGGCACACATCCGCTCTTCCATTCTGCTTCTGCTAATACCACCATCTTTCGGCAATCCACTTCCCGATCGCATTGACCGATCCACCTGACTGAGTCTTACGGACGGATTAATTGTACTTGATATTGGCGGAAGCGGGTTGTTCTTGGTGACTGGGCTTGTTCTTGGTCTGAAGGGCTTCGTAATCTTCCACTGTCAATCAAATCTTGAATATCTGCCTCAATTGAAACATTCATCAGTTGAATGCCCTCCACTGATATAATCAACAAATTTCTGTCCATATAATTTCCCTCGCACGGTTTAGTCGGGTCGGCTGGCAGTTTTGACAACACTCCGTTTCTTGATGCATGACCTTAGGCACTGTTGCTTCAAGCGTTTTGCTAAATCTGTTGTGAATTCTCTTTCTGCGCTCTACTCATTAACTGGCCCCCACTATGGCATTACTTTCCCCGGACTGGTTCTGATTACTACCCCCAGCACCTCTATCACCATAAGAAGTCCGGTAGTTGCCAAACCCTCTCTTCTTTTTCTTTTTCTTCTTATACACTTCCTCGATTGTTTCAGGCCAGCGCTTTGAACTTAGAGCAAAATCGGCTGAAGAGGCTGGGTCAACATTTCTTCCTTGAAGAAGGGCAACAGGCCTCCTACAGAAGATACGGATCAATTTCTTATCCTTCGGCCTGCTTCTAATAACATCATACAGCCTCGTTCTCCATCTTCTGTAGCTAATCAAAAAGCTTTCATCTTTTCGCCTGTTCTTAAAACTTTCCAGATCACGCCAGACTTGAAACTCATCACTCTCATCGGTCTTGAAGTGCTTTTAAAAGAAAAAGCGGTATGTTAGCTTGAAATCCAATTCTTCTAAAACCTCCTCATCCTAGATCATCGCTACCACCTCCGATAGTCTTTATGCCAGTGTTTGCGGAATTGCACGCGAAACATCTTCCTCGCTTGTATCGGCTTCATCTGAGAGACTCGGAGGAATTCGCGATAGGTTGAGAACGAGGCTATCATTTGCTCTCCTTCAAATATTAGAATGCTTGATGTTTAAATGAGGCCGAGCTGGTCGGCGTTGCAAAACATACTCAGTGATTGTGAAAATTAAGTGACTGGGTTCTTTTTCCTTCATTGTAGCCCATTTTGTCAATCTTTCCTTCAGCTTCAGCCAGTTGCTTGAGCACATCATTCTCAACAGGTGTTGGCATTTCCCCACAGAAGTCTGATTTTCTGACAACAGGGTCGGCACTTGCCTCTCTTCAACCACAGGCTGGCTAACTAGAAGGGGGGAAGTATTTTGTTTTGAGCCCTGTCTTGAGCTTGAGAGCAGCGAGCCACCAATCTGAGCGATGGTCCTCATCTGAGCTTGTGAAAAAACCTAGGCTCACCCCCTATATCATCTGCCATCTCTACTGAATCTGAGTCGCGGCTCTGAATCTGATGAAACTTGGATAGTTTAACCTGAACTGATCGGAACAAATTCGGCGGATTGGGCGATATTCTGAGTTAAACCTGACCCAGATGTCGATGCCAGACTCTCGAAGCCGTTTCCCGGGAAGGATCCAATTCTAGCAAAAAATTTCTGAGTTAAAAAGGGTCCTACATGTATGCATGCGAAAATGAGCACATAAGGATGAGAAATGCATTTCTTTAATGTGCTAAGCCAACATGGAAACAAGATTCTCGAGTTTCAACGACTGCGACCAAAAATTCGCGTATGGAATAATATAACAATAACTGTATTTTGTATTTAAGCATTTTCGAACATTATCTGTCGTCGACCGTTCCTTGCGATTTCCGATGGGACCATTTTCTCTCAATTCCACTAACTTTTGCCTCGGAATGAAAGAATTTTCAGCGGGATTTTGTTATTTTGTTATTGCGTTATTTTATGTATCCTTACTTTTTTGCCTTGCGAACATTATGGCCCAAGCAGGATTTTAATTTTATTTTGTTACAAATTTCTAATCTCTCACTTATTTTCAGATAAATGCAGAGGAAATGCTAAAAATACAAAGGAATTCACAACCCCTTATATCTCCCTTCTTTCGCGTATCGATTCACTATAAGCGATTGCATAATATTAATTCAAAAAGAATTTGAAATCCAGGTCTTAAAATCAAGGTCAAATGTCCCATACCGAACATTAGCTCCTTATTAATGCATGGCTGAAAAAGAAAAACGTTAACATGGTGCATTGAATGCCACAAACATAGGTACAGTTTATATCCAAACAGGGGAACGCGGAGTTGCGGAAAATGCAGCCTTCCAAACCTTTATTTCTTCCCACACACGAATTCCGTTTGTATAAATTCCGAACATCTGTTTCCTTAGGAATTTGGTTAATACCCCCCGACAAACCAACAGGCGGGTTTTGAGATTGACGATAATTAACTCTCGGGAAATGAATGGTATAACAACAGCAAACAGATTCGGGTGCACCTTAGGGGAAGTAACTAAGGCTTTTATCTATTGTTGCATTGGCCTTTTGGATTCTTATTGGCTTAACAAAGTCTTTGGGTTCCGCAAACAGGATCGGGCTTGTTGGGCCTACTCCTTTTGACGCACCTTTGAGTACTAGGCTTGCTGTTTGGTAGTAATGACTTAATTTCTCGAATGAATGCCACCTAAAACGTGATGTTTAGGCTAGATCCACCGGTCCAAACTTAACACAAGTACCGAAGGGTAGGTATGGGTAGAATTGAGGTGAGAAGAGAGAAATGACGAAGAATGCAAAAAATCCTATTGAAGGAAAAAGAAAGCAATTAAGCACATATGGACGATTAATTAATTTTCCATTCGGCTTTTCTAACCAATTTTAATTTTTACGAAAGGTAGGTTTTTAGAATCAATTTCCTAAATTGCAAACCACTAATTTATTTAAAAAATAACCGGATTAGTTGGGTGCAAAAATCCCCAGCGGAGTCGCAAACTGTTTTTCGCCCCATTTGATTATCCCTTTAAAAACCCCGGAAGGACCTCGGATATATATATCTAATCTTTTTATTATATATTATGATTTTTCTATTTGGAAAAAGGTGATAAAAATCGTTTTGGATGTAACTGATGCCGATAAATCGGTCTTATAAATTATTTTGAGTTCGCCTATCCCCATTATTTAGGCATAGACCGTAGTTCAATTATTTAATTTCTATTACAAATAATGACCTGCCATATTTAACCGCATATTTATTTAGGCCATAATATATTACTTTAAACGGAAAACTGTCGGCGTACAAAGTACGATTCCTTAGGTTAACGGGAATTATGGTGAACGTCAGGCCCGTTGGAAGCCGAGCCCAGAAAAACCGCCTCTTTTGTAAACCTACATTCATAATTCTGATCTTGATCTTAGAAAAGCCAGATTATTTAAACCCAACACCGAATTAAATCGAACCGAGCTCTCCTATTGTGGATAATATTTAGTTAAACGCTCCCAAATTAGTATCTTTCAATTGAACATTCATCACAAAAAAATAGATAGAGTGACCATCATCCACCCAAATACATATCAAATAAAGATAAAAGACCTGCTCTTGCCTTATGGTTAAAGGCGGGCCACAAACCGAGTTTAATAATATAATTAATGACATAAACAATAAGAATTAAATCCTAAAAAAATCTCATAATCAATCAAAAGATAAATATAATTCTGTATATTTAGTGTTTTGATTGATAGACCACACTCAGCTCCTGCATTTCTTTGGGAATTGCTCCGTCGAACTATAACAACTATGTGACCCATCCTCATCCTTTCCAATAAGCGTTCCGTTAAAGTGGGGACTTTAAGAATCACTACAAATCTAAACTATAATAACTGAAGTGAGAATAGTGTAAAAATGAATCTACCTCTACTGTCTAAGCTTGCACAATTTCTTAATATCTGGATTTTCTCCTATTACTATGCACTTTTAGATCGCGTCAATTCGCAGCTCCGTCAATATTACTTGAAA
The DNA here is from genome assembly GCF_014843425.1 of Jatropha curcas. The sequence continues at coordinate 744,794 of NW_023591768.1, forward strand.
ACGGTAGTCAGCTGGCTGTCATACGTGCCCATTATTCTTATATCTGCGAAACTTTAAGAACAGTCGCGCACGTCGGTATGTAGTGTTCTTTATGAACGATATCAAGTCTGCGTGACGTGACCCACTACATTATTCTCTGAGTATTTCATGTTAGCTTGTTGTTAAATAGATGAACAAGCTTTGTTACATCACGCAGAGAAACTGTAGATAAACTGATAGAAAAACGGTAGTCGGTTCTCGTGTAGACGATAAAACTTACAGCTAGTTCGTCACGGAATGACCAGAACTATCAGTTACAGCTGTCACGACATTTAATATAATTCTTAACAACTGGTGTGGTGATTTTGAGTAATTCAGCCCTTCAAGATATGCAGCATTAACAATACAGAATTATGAGTACACTAAAAGAGTCCAGTTTATATCTTGGGATGTACAAGATGAGCCTGATCTGACCATCATTGCACAGTGTGTAACTGCCCAAGTGCTATTTGTCCGACATCACACCAAGGACTATTTAAACTTTTTGGAACTCCATATTTAATTGTAGATAATCAGCGTCTCGTGCACGCATGAATTTATGAATTCAGGTACGCAGGTAGTAGCTGCGTGACGCGACTGCTCTGGTCCGCAACTACCTTTCAAACTACCTTTTTTACGTTTCTTTTTTGTTAACAGGGATTTAACACAACCCAGAAATACTCAGAAATGGGCAAAATGGAGTTTAACCAATACCAAATTAATCAAATACTAGAAAAATGAGATTTTTAAGGGATAGAATATTAGAAATGAAAAAGAGAAGTTAGAATCATTACCTAGCCCTCAGATTTGAGGATTGCATGCACGGAGGTTAGTTCAGAGATGTTGTATCATGATTCCAGAAGCGTGGTTATCCAAACAAACGTTTTTCTTTTATCTTTTCTCTCTTTTGCTCTCTTTATCTTTTAGTCATCTTTTTTTCTTTTTGATTTCCAAAAACCAAAATGTCTAAAATGGTTTTGAATCTTCGCTTACTCACTTGTTCTTGAGAAAGAGCTTTAGTCGTTTTTTAGATACCCAAACTTAGAAGGTTGTATTTCTTAGAGGAAAATGAGAGCAAAGTGTCAAAAGTGCCAAATTCTCGTTTTTGCTGTAAAATGTCGTATTTATATGGCTAGGGCAACCGGGCAGTCGCGTCACGTGGGTGGAAGCTGCGTGACGCACCCGTGAACCTGCGTGACACGACTTACTTTTTCATACAGTTGCCGCGTATCCATACAAACAGTGCAGGCCGTTGCACGTGCGCGCGCTAGAGGTGTCAGTCCTGTTAGAGCTGCGTGACGCAGCTAAGAGTGCCGTCACGCAGGTACTAGCTGACGTAGGCAAATAGGCTACGTGACGCAACCCAACCCTAACGCGGGTCAGGCTCCTTTGGGCGGTTTGATTCAATTTTTGGTTCAAACACTTCTGGTTTATCGTGATACCTTGTCCCTTGTCCTCATATCGTCATTGGGTCAGGTGGAGGCATAAAATCACGCGTCAACAGGTCCGGCCGGACTGTTTGCAGTCTAGGAAAACTGGCTCTTTGAGCCTCAAAATTTGGGTATTCACAACAGCCCTAAAGGATATGTTCTATAGGCTATGACACAAATAGAGCATTGGCTTATTAAGGGACCCTTGAACCTCGAGCATGGATATAACTAACCACATGTGAAACAAGGAGTTTCGCGTGGGTCCAAGCAAGGAGTTTTTCGGGCGTGGGTCCGAGCAGTATGCATACTCATGGGCCACCCCCAAAAGGATTAGGGATGATTTGGGGCGGTAAGCGAGGGAGCGACGCTTTGGCTGTCCGTCGACGCATTAATTTCAAGGAGACGCTGTCCCGATCAGCGCTACTCTGGCCTATCCAGACTCAGAAAGTTTTGACAGAAGAGAAGAAATTCATTTGAAATTCCCCCCCAATTTTTTTTATGGCAATTGGGAGAAAAGGATTCTGAATTCGTGCAAAATAAAATTTAACAAATTTAAAATGAATTTAAAGTTAATTTGCCAATTAGGGTCCAAATTCCTCCTTATTAAGGGCATTCTTAAAGAAAGAAACACTTAATCTTTGCTAGGGTACCCTGGCAACAAAGCATAGTAAAAATAATACTGAGAAAGGGCAGTTAGTTTACACAAGCAATCGTAGTCCACTTTATGCAAAATGATTACATAATTCGCCGCAGCAGAGTCGCCAGATCTGTGAACCCCTACCCGAAAATAGGCAATATATGAATATGACTAATGGGCAGAAATGCACGTGAATGTGTTTGAGTTAGCAGCTTGTTTAAATATTTTAAGGTAAACTAGGAAAAAAAATCCTAAGTTGACTCCAATTTTAATTAAACGCTATTACTAGATTAATTATTCCGCAAACGTTTAAGGGCATAATCTATGACCCGACGGTGGATCCCGAGACCATGTCATGTTGATGAACTAACGCAATGAAATGAATGCTTTTGCAAGGCAAATGTGTAATCGGACGCAAATGAAAATGTTTAACGTGTATTTCGACTTGCTGGCTCGGGTTAAATCCCAAACGTGCCTAACCGTACTTTCCGTTTTGAATGTAAAGATCAAAAAGTCGACGTTTTAGTTCGATAGGCCCTTTTTTTAAAGGGCTTATAGAATGGGTTGCTTAATGCATGAGTGGTGTGTATGCTTGTTGCATTTTGTTTTAGAGCATTTTGCCAAAAGAATTAATTGATTTGATTGATTTGATTAGGCGTTTGTTGCAAAAAGTGTTGATTTAAGGCTTTTAGCCAAAAAGATTGATTTAGGCAATTTGTTGCCAAAAGTTGATGTAATTTAGGCAATTTGCCAAAATGTGATTATTTGAAGGCTTTTAGCAAAATGGGTTGATTAAGGCAATTTGTTTGCCAAAAAATGTTAATTACGCGATTGTCGCCAAAATGATTGATTGAAGGCTTTTAGCCAAAAGATTGATTAATTCAAGGCATTTTGCCAAAAATTGATGTGTAATTTAGGCAATTTGTTGCCAAAATGTGATTCAATTTGTTGGCGCAAAATGTGATTGATTAAAGCTGTTAGGCAATTTGTTTGCAAAAAAACGTGATTGATTAAGGGCTTTTTAGGGGCCCACAATTATTGAATTAATTGGACTTTTAGCGCGAACTTGTTCGAAATAAGGGCGATTGTAAGGCCATAGTTATTAAATTAACTTAGGTTTTTTAGCGCAGTATGTTCGGAGTTTGGGTATGAATACCACGATTATTGATTAAACCGGGGCATCTTAGCCTAAACTTATTGCAGCTTAAGGCAATTTATTTGGCGCAAAATGATGATGAATTTGGTGTGAATTGCGGTTGTTAAGGAATTGGAGTAGAAGAGAATATGCATGAAATGCCTGAAATTAAATAGGCAGGGTTTCGTTTATTACCTAGAGTCAAACGGCAGCCGCTTCTTAGCTTCAGCTTTGGAAAACTCTCGCGGATTTTTAGCACTGCTTGTTTGGGATATTAAATTAAAATTAATTTAATTTTAAGTGACGATATCAGCAACAGCAAAATAATAAAGCCTAACACTAAATGCAGAAAGCAAGTAAAAGAACCGCAAGGAAGATGTTAGTGGGGAGAAGGAGCGTCCGTCAACACAGACTGAGTGAGTAAAACTGTCGATTCAAGGGTGTATTTATAGGGAAAAAACGGGCTGGAGGCGGTAAGCTGCCCTGGCCGGCGGAGGGCGGCCGCTTGGGGCCACCTCGGAGGCGGCCGCCGCCGCAGTGGGCCGGCGGCCTTTGCCGCCGTGAAGGGCGGGCACCCCCGCCGCTGGCCGACGGCCGTCCGCTGGCCGTCGCTGGCAGAACAGGGCGCAAGCGCTTCGCCGCCGCGCCGTGGGCTATGTCCACTTTCCCTATATTTCGTTCCGAAGGCTTGTTTGACGGGAGTTTCGTAACCTGCAACAAAATATTCCGGGTCGCAGCATGCTGCTGCGGAAGGTAGCTCGTGAATTCTTTTCGGACGTTTCAAGTAGCCATATTCGGGCATACTTTCGGTGAAGCTTGTGTTGCCGAAATGGCCTCCGGTCTGACACGGTATAGGAACTGTTTTGCAGTCCGCAAAAAACAGGCTTTTTTGAGCCTTAAAACTTTCGGTGAACTTTTCCGAATGGCCTCCGGTCTGACCGGACTGTTTGCAGTCCGAAAAAACAGGCTTTTTGAGCCTTAAAATTTGAGTATTCACATCGTCACCTGATTCTCAATTGGTATGCCCTAAGATCTATTTTCCCATTTTAGCATAAATTCCAAATATAAAACTAATGGTTGATTAAATTGAATTCGAATAAATAATAATTAATCAAATGCAATTCTTGCTAGGAATTAGTTAGTGGCATATGGTAAGATGCAAATTAATTTTGAATATTGCCAAATCTATAACATGAATTTTAATTATAATTAGAAGATTTAATATTGAAATGAGAAGTTTCTTAATGATTAGAAGTCTGGAAACTATCAAATGAGAGTAGTTGTATTTAACATGGTGAAACAAGTTTTATTTATAACTTGTTTAGTTATTTGGTAATTAGTTATAGCACAATTAATAATATCATTGGAACATGGAGGTTAAAATAAATTGTTAATTAATTGGTTTGGAATTATTAAGTGCATATATGTGTGTGTGATAATATATGTTGCCTAAAGCAGGCGGATTGATTGGATTAATTGCCCAATGGATGGGCTGTATGAATTGAGTGAACGAATGATTGATGAATATGGTTATGGCAGACGGGATGAGTTGATGTGAATTGCCCGATAGATGGGCTTTGAGAATTTGTTATTTAATTGTGGTTTAATCCAATTTTTAGGGAAGGTTCCGCCAAACGATAGAATTTAGGCTAGTCATATTTAATAATTAAGTTAATAGGTTTTATTTAGATTAATTCTTTAACTTGATATATTTAAAATAAGGTTCTTATTTATTTTTATTTTTATTATTATTTATTTATTTTCCAAAAATTATTTATTATATTATATGGTTAATTAATACTCCTGTATTTATTTGTATTTTAATATGAATGTTTAATTGTGCACTTGCATTTAACTGCATTGTTTGATTATTTGTGTTGTGACATTGTTATGCTTTGTTTGTGTGGAATTGAGATAAAGTAGGTCACCATGGGTTTGTGAGGGCGGTCTTCAATACCGTCGGCCATATATGGGGAGATCGGCGCCCCCGTGTGTGTTGGCTCAAGGGTCAATTTTATCTTGAGATTTTAATGACTAAGCAAAACAAATAAATTTAATATTTTTTATCTGTGCTAATATTATTTCATGCAGATTTATTTATTTTTAAATGTGGAAAATAATAAATAAGGTGAGTTCCTACAAATCTAAGATTAATTGAAGATCATGAAGACCATTGAAGATTTTAGTGGTTAGTAAATTAGGATTTATTGTAGGATGGAGAAAATATTCATTTATAAGCATAAAAGTATTTCTTTTTTCTTTCTCAAAAATAATTTTCGAAAGTTTACTTGAAAATTAAAAATCTCGTTCTTTAATTCACTTACCTAAATGAAAGAGATCTTGTCTTAATCATTTTTGGTAACAAAATTTTTTGAAAAAGATTTTTATACTTTTCATTTTTCGGAAACTATCTTTATAAAGATCTTAAGAATTTTTATACTTTTCATTTTTCGGAAACTATCTTTTATACAAGATCTTGGGGCTTTTATTCGCTTACCTAAAATGAAAAGAGATTTTGTTCTTAATCATTTTTGATAAGCAAAAAATATTTTGAAAACAGATTTTTAATTATTTTATTTTCGGAAATTTTTTTATAAGTTGAAACGCTTCCAAAAATCTTGGGCTTTTTTCTGCTTACGCTTAAAAAGAAAAGCATTTTTGGGGCTCAAAACATTTTTGGCAACAAGATCTTTGTATCTCGCTAGTTTTGGAAAAGTCAAGAATTGCTTAAGCTAAAACGCTAAAGATTACACTTTCTAAAAGCGGATCCTTCATCGCGTCTATAAAAGGGCGTCTTTCCCTTATGAAGACGTGGGTGTTTCTTTTAAAAGAGTAAGAATCGCATTGGTAAATTGTTTTTAAAATCTCTCAAAAGCTCACTCTAACCCCCCCCCCTTTTTATATTTAACCCCCCCCCCCCCTTTATTTCTTTTCATCTTATTGCTTCACGAAATACTTTTCAGAAAAAAGAAAATTTTATGATAACATCTTTCGAAAAAATAGTTATATTTTTTAAAACGATTTTCTAAAATTAATTTCTGTTTTTCTTATACTTATATTTGCATTTCTCTCTATCTATATAGATTATGTAATCTGTTGTAGACAGGTTTTTATTTGAAAAACTTTTATGTAATAACTTCGGTGAAAAGCTATTGTGAAATAGGTTATCAAGCGACCTTCTCCTTGTGTGGGCTTCTAATGTCTTATTTTGAGCTTCTATTCTCTGCAAAAACAGAAGGGGTTGAGGTTGACTAGAACATTTAGAAAATCTAGTGGGACAAAGTGTAGATCTATCTATTGCCTTGTACTATTGATTTGTCTCTTACCCTTGAAAGAGATAACATAGTGGAGGATCTCAAGATGAGTCTTGAAGATGAGTCTTGAGGAGTGGATGTAGGCGAGTTAGTGCCGAACCACTATAAATCGCTGTGTTTATCTTTTTTATTTTCTGAAGTTCTGCTTGATTCCTTTTTACTTACACTTTTGTTAATCTTTTAGAAATGCAAAGTTGTTAATGGTTTTATTGTTCTACACTCGAATAAGCTTTATATTTATTGAACATTAAAACTCTTGATTTCTGCATTGTGATTATACCAAGTTCTAATCTATTTTTCTATATTCAGTATATGTTTTCGCACCGCTCCCGAGCGACCTGAAAAACTATCACTTTTTCGTTTTGATTTGGAAAGTGATCTTATTTTAAACAGTGGTGACAAAAAAAGTGATCTTATTTTAAACAGTGGTGACAAAATATTTTTGATGCGATGCCGATAAATTGGTCTTTATAAAACATTTTTGAGTCGCCACCCATTTTTTCAGCAATGGGACCGTATCCAATTTTATGAAAAGTGACTCCATTTTAAACCCAATTTTATTTAAGGCCAAATTATTAAAAGACTGGTCAGTCGCACCAAGGCGATTCTGGGTAAGGGAATTGGGTATGTCGGCCCGTTGGAAGCCGACGCACGGGAAAAATCGGCCTCTTTTAACCTTACAATTTCTAATTCATTTTAGTTAGAAAAGCCAAATTATTTATTTATTTAAACCCAACCCAAATGAATTGACGCAAATGAATTGAACGCGAGTTTCTATATGGAAAATTTAATTTAATCGTCCAATCAAATTTCAATCTGCATCCATAATCATCCCAAATCATCCATTCAAAAGCAGTTAAATCAAAGTAAGTAGAAAAGACCCGCTCTTGCCTTATGGTTCAAGGCGGGCTACAAAACCGAACCTAAAAAATACATTCTAACCCCATTCAAAATTTTAAAACCCAAAAAACGCCCCAAACCCAAAAAAATCATGCATAATTATGCATTTTAAATATTCTTAAACTTAATTTAAATTGCAATCTGTTCATAATTGGTCATTTTCGGAATTTATTGGAAAAATTAAATTTTATTATGTTACAATTTATTATTTTTCGAAAAAGAATAAAAATCGTTTTTGGAACCCTAGAACAAATCGCGTCACGGCAGGAGAGAGTTGTGTCACGCAGGCTGTTCGCCTGGTGAACAGTTGCGTGAGCGCAGCTGTTCCTGGATGAACTAGTTGCGTGACAGACAGCTGTTTCCTTGGTGAACAGTTTGGCGTAATGCAGGCTGTTCTGGGGCCGCAATGCTCGTTTTCCAAACACTTTATTAGGGTCATTATTTTATCTAAATATGATTTAAAAACTCGGTAAAACGGCCAAAATAATGAACATAATGACTAATTATAATGAAGCTTAAATTACTAAACCCGCGCAAAAAATAAGTAAAAAAAATAGAAAGAATGGTAAAGAGATTACCTAATCCTCAGATTGAGGATTGTAAACGGATTGAATGTCTTAACAAGATTGAATAAGTTAAGATGCTCGCGCAGAAGGCTTTGTTTCCAAGGATTCAAGTTTCTGACCTTTCTTTTGTCTTTTGATTTTTTTTCTCCTCTTTTTATGATTTAATCCACCTAAAATTGTAATATCTAATAGGGCAATTTTCCTTCAGATCAACTCATAAAGCAGAGTTTCTGGAGGAGAATGTGGCCGCAGGGGGTGTTTTTTTAGGGTTTCAAAATCGTTGCCGCCTGACGTTGTCTGCAAACGTGAGAAAAAGGATCTATTTAATAGGAAGTTAGGGGTTCACAGAGCATAGCTGCGTGATGTAAGGTGTAGGGCCTGCGTGAACACAGGCTATACTTGGGCTGTAGCCAGAGCGCTACATGTCGTTTAATAACAAAAAAACGTCAGTAGTCTTAACATAGCTGGTGTACGCCAGTATGACGCCAGTCAAAGACTTAACAAATTTTTTTTTTTTTGTTTAAATCCTTGGATCAAAAGACTTCTAGATACCATTAAGACAATCCGTATCCTCGTATCATCATTGGATCAGGTGGGGGCACAAAAACACGCGTCAACAGTATTTATCACAATTTAAGTTTTAATCAGTTTTCTAAGTTTGCTTAAAGCTTTGTGAAGCAATTCTATAATTCAATAACTGGCTTTCACAGATTCTTTAATATTTGTCTAAACTTTATGAAGTAGTTCAAAACATAATAACTTTCCTTCATAAAGTGTTTTTGAAATTGATTAAGGGTGTTTTTGAGAAATTGATAAGATATTGTGAAGCAGTTTCTAATCAAACAGGCTGCTGTTTGCAAAGTCTTTCTATTTTTATTTTTTTTTTTTTTTTTTGCAATTAAGGCTTTGCTTTGTGAGGAAGTTCTAACCTTGATAACTTACTCTCACAAAAACATTCTATTTCCGTTGCAACAGAATTCTGATTTTGTTTTTGAAAGTTATATTTTTATTTTTAGAAAACCCAGTTCACCTCCCCTCTTGAGTTGTGTTATACGTATACGAGACCCACAATCTGGTATCAGAGCTTTGGTTCTTGACTTATCGAAGCTTAACAGCTTGAGAGAAAGATCCCATGGCAGCCCCACTTCCTTTTATATCTTTAGAAGGTCAATTTATTTCTATAGCACCTTTGTTCAATGGTTCTAATTACTCTTACTGGAAAACCAGAATGGAAAATTTCAAAAAATCAGTTGACATACACTGCGGGAGGAACGTCATTATTGGTCCTCATATTCCTATGAAAACTTCAAAAAATGAGAGAGTTAGAAAAACAGAAGAAGAATATATTGATGCTGATTGGAATGATATTTCTGTAAACGCAAAAGCTATTAATATTCTTCACTGTACATTAGATCCAACAGAATACAACAAAGTATTTGGATGTAAGTCTGCAACGGCGATCTAGGAAAAATTTAGAGTTACCTATGAGGGTACTGATCGAGTAAAGGAATCCAAAATTAATATCCTCTGGAGAGAATATGAAATGTTTAGTATGAAAGAAGGAGAGACTATAGCTGAATTAAATTCTAGATTCACAAATATAGTTAATCTTTTGAGATAGCCTGAATTAAATTTCTTGGAGAGAATATGAAATGTTTAGTATGAAAGAAGGAGAGACTATAGCTGAATTAAATTCTAGATTCACAAATATAGTTAATCTTTTGAGAACTCTCAGAAAGGAAATTTCAGTAGATGAGCTTGTTAAGAAAATCCTTAGAATTCTACCTAAAAAATGGGGTTCTATAGGAACTGTTATGAATTACAAAGAGACGCCCGTTACTTATGATTATTTTATAGGAGCTCTTGTTTCAGAAGAAATGAAATCTTCCTTGACAACGGAAGATAAGAAAAAGAAAGGACTGGCTTTGAGGATAGATTCTAGTGAGGAAAGTTCTTCTGATCTTGATAGTGATGATTTAGCACTTGTTGCTAAAAGATTTAAAAAGTTCTATCGAAAAGGTGGAATGCCACAGAAAAAGTTTAATAAAAAGAAATTTCCATCCAAAAATAGTAACTTGCCCAAGAAAGAAACTTCTGAAGTGGTTTGTTATGAATGCAACAAACCTGGACATATTAAGCCAAATTGTCCTGGCCATATCAAGCCTAACTGTCCTAAGCTGAAAAAGAAGTCAAAGAAAGAAAAGCTGAAGCAGGCATTCGTAGCTGCTTAGAGTGATTCAAATGATTTTAATTCTGAAAGCCAAAGTGACCAAGAAGAAATTGTAAATATCTATCTAATGGCCACTATTGATTCTGACTCCAAGAAAATCAACACTCTGACTGCAACACAGAAAGCTAAATGTAATGAAATTGATGCAACGACCCAAAAGCATGAAAAAAGCAATGTAAGTATTTCTGAACCTGAATCTGAAAATGATCTTTTAGATACTTATAATAACCTCTACACTGAATTTGAAAAGCTTCTGAATTTTGAAAGCTTGTTTAAAAAGGAATAAAGTTTCTAAAAGAAAGGATTTCAGAAAATTTTAAACTGAATGTTAATCATTTGAAAGATGCTTTTTATAATCATTTGAAAGATGCTTTTTATCAAGAAGTTACATGCAAAGATCTTATCATAAAGATCAAAGATCTTAAAAATTGTAATGATAAATTTTCTGAAAACCTGAAACACTTTGAAGAAAAATGTAAGAGTCTAAACTCTGAAAATGAATCTTTGAAAACTGAGATTAGAATTCTAAAGTCAATTTCAGAATCGTTTTTTAAAGAAAAGACGAGTTCCAGCTATGATAGCATTTCAAAATAGAATCATGTTTCTAATAAGAAAAATGTTATTTCTAATGTTATTTCTAAGGCATGATTTATACTTCTAAACCTTTAGAATTGCTACACCTTGATTTATTTGGACCTGTTACTTCTTCTAGTCTTACAGGAAAATTCTATGCATTTGTTATTGTAGTTTGTTATTTGTAGATGAATTACTCTTAGATTCACCTGGAACACTTCTTCCTTAGAAATAAGGATGAGTCATAATGACATGTTTGTTTCATCTTTGCAAGAGAATACAAAATGAGAAAAGATGCAACATCTCTGCGATTAGTAAGTGTCATTGGAGGAGAATTTGAAAAATCAGAAAATTGAATCGCATTTTGCAAAGAAGTCAGGAATTTTCAAATTAACTTCTTCAGCACGCTAGAACACCCCGAAGCCTTCAATAACTTCTCAGCACCTAGAACACCCCAGCAAAATGGAGTAGTGGAATGCAAGAATAGAACACTTCAGGAAATGGCCAGAACCATGCTGAGTCATTTTAAGTTACCAAAGTATTTCTGGGCAATAGCGGTTAACACTGCCTATTATATTTTAAACAGGGCTTTAGTAAGATCTAAATTGAAAAAGACTCCATATGAGCTACACAAAGGTAGAAAGCCAAATATTGGTTATTTTCACATTGTTGGGTGTGAATGTTTTATTCTAGATAACAAGAAAAATCACAATGCTAAATTTGATGTTAAATCTTATGAAGGGGAATTTTTCTTATGAAGGAATTTTTCTAGGATATTCTAGTACTAGTAAAGCATATAGGGTGTTTAATAAGAAAACTCTAGTTGTAGAAGAATCTATTCATGTTGTGCTTGATGAATCTGACTCTACTTCTAGAATTTTAGAAAATGATGATGTTGTAGATTTCAATCAAGAAAAGCAAAATGAACGATCAGAACAACTAGAACAGCCAGAAGATGAGCAAAACGTTGAAAACAGGCTAAAATAGAAAATTAACATGAAGATCAGAACGCAACAGAAAGACAAATGACAGAAACAGAAAATGAGAATTCTCAATTACAAAAAGAATGGCGATTCCACAGGTATCATCCTCAAGAGGACATCATGGATAACCCTTCAGAAAGAAGGATGACTAGAGCTCAATTTAAGAGATATTTTGGTAATGTTGCTTTTGTTTCTCAATTAGAACCTAAGAACTTAGAAGATGCTCAAAATGATGAAAGTTGGATTCTTGCTATGCAAGAAGAATTATTAAATCAATTTGAGATAACCAAAGTTTGGAAAAAACTGTCTTTTTAGTTACCTCAAAAACCATTCTTGTTATTGGAAGCAAAATGGGTGTTTAAAAATAAGCTTGATGAAGCAAGGTAATGTTGTGAGAAACAAGCATAGGTTAGTGGCTAAGGGTAACAAGCCAAGAGGAAAGGCATCGTTTTTGATGAGACCTTTGCGCGGTTGGGCTAGAGCTCTTGAGGCCATTAAGAATGCTTTGTGCATTTACATGCTTGTGCATTTACATGCTTTAAAAACTTCATGTTATATCAAATGGATGTGAAAAGTGCTTTTCTAAATGGTTTTCTAAATGAAGAAGTGTATTTAGAACAAGCACCCGATTTTGAAGTATATGATAAACCAAATCATGTTTACAAACTTACTAAAGCGCTTTATGGTTTGAAACAAGCTCCTGGAGCTTAGTATAAAAGATTAAGTAAGTTTTTATTAGAAAATGGTTTTTCTAGAGGGAAGGTTGATACTACACTATTTATTAAAAATAAAGCACATGATATTATTCTAGTTATGCAAATCTATGTTGATGACATAATCTTTGGTTCTACTAATGACCTTATTTGTGAGCAATTTTCTAAGATTATGCAGGGTAAGTTTGAAATGAGTATGATCGGAGACTTAAATTTCTTCCTTGGACTTCAAATTAAACAATGTGTTAATGGAATTTTCATAAACCAAGGCAAGTATACTCGAGAATTGTTGAAACGGTTCAAAATGGAAAATGCCAAGGTATGTAGTACACCAATGAGTCCATGCAAGGTATGTAGTTAAGCACCAATGAGTCCATCCTCAAAAATTAGAAAAAAGATGAAAAAAGGGAAAGGATGTGGATATTAAATTATTTTAGAAGTATGATTGGTTTTCTTTACTATATTCTAACTAGCAAGTAGAGCCTGACATTCACATTTAAGTGTTTGTTTTATTGGCTAGATTTCAATCAATGTCGGCGCAAGAATCTCATTTAATTATTGTAGAAAAGAATCTTACAGATATTTGTGAACTTCTATATTTGGGTCTGTGGTATTGCTAAAGGGTATTCTAAAGGTGATACATTTGATCTTGTTGGGTATAGTGATTCTGATTTTGCAGGAAGCAGAATAGATAGAAAAAGTACATCTGGAACTTGCAAGTTTCTAGGTAGCGCCCTTGTATCATGGTTTAGCAAGAAACAGACATCTGTTGCTCTTTCTCCTATAGAAGCAGAATATATTGCTGCTGGAAGCTGTGTTGCATAAGTTCTGTGGATCAAGCAATAATTGGCAGACTATGGCCTGAAATTAGAAACTGTTCCAATTAAATGTGACAACATAAGCGCCATCAACTTATCTAAGAATCCAGTCCAGCATTCTATCTCAGGGCATTCTAGAACCAAGCACATAGAACTCAGACATCACTTCATACGTGATCATGTTCAAAAAGGTGATATAGTGATTGAGTTCATTCCTACAGAAATGCAATTGACATATATCTTTACTAAAGCTTTAAGTGAAAGCCAATTCTGCTTAATTAGAAGAGAACTCGGTATGTTAATTCTAAACTCTTAACTTTAGAACTCTGTAAGTACATTCTAAAATGCTTTTTAGATTTGAAATTGAAAGACTTACTCTGTGTTATGTTTTAATATTCTATTGAAAGACTTACTCTGTGTTATGTTTTAATATTCTATTATGTGCAACTTTGAAAAACGTTTTTATCTAAAAGAGATGCATAATGCTCTGATGTGAGATTCTAATGTCATCATCAGATTCTATTTTTTAGACAAAATTAAAAATAATCGATTTCTTTTATTTTATTTTATTGTGTGTTTTTTTTTTGTTTATTTATTGTGTTTATTTTGTTTTGTTTTGTGTCTTTATTTTATTTTATTTTGGCGGTATTTTTTTTCAAAATATTTTAGTCAGTTTAACTTCCTTAAAACCATTTTTATTCCTTTAAATTTTCTTCTTTATTATAACTTTTCTTTTCAGTGTTTCTTTCTTTCCTAAATTTTATAACTTCTTTAAATTAATCACTTCTCTCTTCTATTAAAACTATTTTTCTCTTCTCTATCTCCTTCTCACAAATCCTCTAATCTCCTTCTCACAAACGAAACCCTAAACTCTTTCTCATTTCAAAAAAACAATGAAAAAACCCTAGCCCATGTGCCAGATCAAAGTTCTACCTTGTTTTCGCTCTCTGATTCTTTAAGCAGAAATAAGAACTTCAACTTCTTAAGAGTTATGCTAATGAAGTTACGAATAGTGAGAATAGAAAGAATCAGGACAGAAGAAATCCATTGAGGAATCGAGTTCAAAGAAAGTCAAATTGAAAAGTAAAACGGAAAAATCAAAAGGGGAAGAAAAATCAAAGGAACGGGTCTCTAGTTCTCACAGTAAAGGTAAAGCCATTTTATCTCTTCATCCTGTTATGTGTTCATATGTTATTGACTGCAAATTCTTTGGGAAAGAAGAATTCAACTTTAGGGAACTATTTGAGTTCCAGGGATGGATGGAGTTTTTGTCTTTAAGTAGACCTTGTTATGAGAATTTGGTAAAGGAATTTTATGGCTCAAAGCTACTGGTTCAAAGGGACACTGTTTGTAAAAAATCGAAGGGTGAAACCAAAAGGAGGGTGAAACCAAAGTGTTATCTTACACTGATTTGAGTGAAATTTTCAGAATACCAAACACTGGGTCTAGGGTAGCAAAGATAAAGGATATCTCTAGGATAGATGGGTATAAAAAGGAAGAGTTTGTAAAGAAAATTATTAAGAAGGGTTCTGCAAAAAAACAGAATGTAATTGAGTGCTCTAATTTGAACGACAACATGAAGTAGTTGTATAAGTTAATTGTGCACTTTATCTATTCAAAGAGCGGTTCGCTCACATATGTAAACCAAGTTGAACTGTGCATAATGTGGCATATAATTGAAAAGAAACCCTTCAATCTATGTAATATTATTTTTAATAAAATGCAGAACAATCCAAAGAAATTAGCCTATGGCATGGTGCTTACCCCTGTTCTTGAGTTTTTGAAAGTAAATTTAGATAATAATGAGGGTCACAGTGTTTTAAAGTTGGATAGTGGATCTTTGAAGCTAAAGGATGAAGAAGGTGAAGAAGAAAAAGAAAAAGAAGTTGCTGAGGATAATGAAAAGGCAGAAAAAGAGAGAATAGAAAAAGAAGAATTACGGATAGAAGAAGAGGAAGAAGCTGAGAATAAGAAGAAGAAGAAGAAGAGAAGGTTAGTAAAAGGAAAAGGAAAATTAGAGGAAGCTGAGAAAGAAGAAAAGAAAGAAAAAGCTGAGAAAGAAGAAAAGAAAGAAGAATCAGAAGAAGAGAAAAAGGAAGAAACAGAAAAAGAAAAAGAGACAGCAGCTGAGGTTGAAATAGAATCAAAAAAAGAGTTAGAAGAAGAAAAAGAGAAAGATGAAGCAGGAACTACAGAGAAAAAGGATTCTGTTGATCCTGGAAAAAAGACTGAAAAAGGAGAGGCAGTAGAAGTTAAGGAAGCCAGTGATGCTGATATAGAAAAGTTAGGAGTAAGTGAAGAAGAAAAAAAGACTGAGGTTGAGGCTAAGAAGGAATCAGAATTTCTAAAAGCACAAAGGAGTAGAGAGGCTATGCTGGGCAAACTGGAAAAAGAACTCACTGAAGAGCATAATAAGGAGCTTGATAAGGCTATCAAACAGAGTAAGGCTATGATTGCACATAACTAGTCCCTCATTAAGTCTTTGGAAAGGATGAAAAATGTCAATGAGAGAAGACTAGCTACTCTAAAGGTAAAAAAGGGCACACCCTACACTCTTACCTCAGAAAAGCCTAAGAGAGTGAAGCACACTGCGAGAAGGCATAGAGCTCATGGAAGGAAGCCCCTTGTGCATCCCTCTTCTAAACGTCCTGAAAGTCCTGCTGAAACTTCTCCTGCACAGAACCTCAGAAGTTCTAAGAGACTTAGAACAAACTTCTCCTGCACAGAACCTCAGAAGTTCTAAGAGACTTAGAACTGATTCCAAATCCCTCTGACTCCCTTCTAATATGCTCTGACTATGTTTTGTGAACTATTTTCTTTTACTTGTTTTAGTTCTTTATTTGTGTTTGCAGCTTGTGTTATTTGAATTCTGTTTAAATTTTCTAGATTTGTTATTTTTTTCTTTTTGTTTATTTGCTCTTTTTTTTACTAACCCTCTTTTATGATGACAAAAAGGGGAGAACACAGGATATTCTGGTGATTAAGTACCTGAAGGAGTATGTTACAATTTTAGTACCAATCTCTGTATGCTTATCATGTTCTAAATCTGTGTTATTTTGTTTCCATATAAACAGAAAACAGAATATGGGCTATGCTTTATATGATGATCTGATAGTTAGATTTTAAAACTTAGTTCTCTATTCTAACGTATGCTCTGCAGGTTAGACTTAGGACTTAGCTTTTAATTCTAATGTCAGTTTCTATTTGTTCTGCTCTGATCATATGCTCTGATTATTAGACTTTAGAACTCAGTTTTTAATTCTAAACATATGTTCTAAATGTTAGACTTAGAACTTAGTTTTAATTCTAATATTAGTTTCTAAAACCATTTTCAGTTCTAATCCTCATAGATATTTTACTGCACTTATTCAGGGGGAGCTTTATATAAGTTCTAAATTTGCTTTATGATAAAATATGTTATGTTTAGAACTTATAATTTATTGGCATGCATAAGTTTAAGGGGAGCACATGATTTTATGTTTGATAAATTTATTGGTTTTGTCATCATCAAAAAGGGGGAGATTGTTGGCTCAAGTGTCAATTTTATCTTAATATTTTGATGATTAAGCAAAATAAATAAATTTAATATTTTTTATCTGTGCTAATATTATTTTATGTAGATCTATTTATTTTTAAATAAAGAAAATAATAAACAAGGCAAGTTCCTACAAATTCAAGATTAATTGAAGATCATGAAGACCATTGAAGATTTTAGTAGTTAGTATATTAGAATTTGTTGTAGGATAGAGAGAATATTTATTTATAAGCACAAAAGTATTTCTTCTCTCTTTATCTCAAAAATAATGTTTGAAAGTTTCCTTGAAAGTTAAAAACCTCGTTCTTTAATTCACTTACCTAAATGAAAGAGATTTTGTCTTAATCATTTTTGGTAACAAAATTTTTTGAAAAAGATTTTTATACTTTTCATTAAAAAGATTTTTATACTTTTCATTTTTCTGCGAAAAAACTATCTTTTTTCGGAAACTATCTTTATAAAGATCTTGCTTTTATTCGCTTACCTAAATGAAAGAGATTTTGTCTTAATCATTTTTGGTAACAAAATATTTTGAAAAGGATTTTTATCTTTTATTTTCGGAATTTTTTTATAAGGAAAGTCCAAAATCTTGTTTTTATTCGCTTACCTTAAAAGAAAAGATTTTTGACTCAAAACATTTTTGGCACAAGATCTCCACATCTCCTAGTTTTGGAAAGTCCAAATTCTTATTTAAAAGCTAAAGATTACACTTTCTAAAACGGGATCTTCATCCCTCTATAAAAGGCATCTTTCCCTTATGAAGACGTGGGTGTTTCTTTTAAAGCGTAAGACTCCATTGATCAAATGTTTTAAATCTCTCAAAACTCACTCTTAGCCCCCTTTATTTCTTTTCATCTTATTCCTTCACGAAATACTTTTAAGAGAAAAGAAAATTTTATAACATCTTTTGAAAAACAGTTCTGTTCTTTAAAACGATTTTCTAAACTTAATTTCTGTTTCTGTTTATTCCTTGTGCTTATATTTGATTTCTTCTCTGTCTATATAGATTCTGAATCTGTTGTAGACAGTTTATTTAAAAAATGTTTGTCTGTAATACGCTTTAGGTGAAAAGCTATTGTTGAAAATAGGTTATCAAGCGACCTTCTCCTTGTGTGGGATTCTAATGTCTTGATTTGAGTTTCTGTTCTCTGCAAAAATAGAAAGGGTTGAGATTGACTAAAACCTTTGAAAAATCTAGTGGGACAAAGGATAGATCTAGGTTTTGATCTATTGCCTTGTACTATTGGTTTGTCTCTTACCCTTTAGAAGAGATAACATAGTGGAGGATCTCAAGATGAGTCTTAAGGAGTGGATGTAGGCGATTTAGTGCCGAACCACTATAAATCGATGTGTTTATCTTTTTATTTTCTGAAGTTCTGATTGATTCCATTTTACTTACACTTCTATTAATCTTTTAGAAATGCAAAGTTGTTAATGGTTTTATTGTTCTAAACTCGAATAAGCTTTATCTTTATTGAACATTATCTATTGAACATTAAAAACTCTAGATTTCTGCATTGTGATTATTACCAAATTCTAATTTGTTCTTCTTATTCAGTATATTATCCAACAATTTTGACGTGTTAATCAGTTTTCTAAGTTTGCTTTAAAGCTTTGATAACAGCACATCGTATAATCGAATAAACTGGCTTTCATGAGATTCTTTAATATTTATTGTGATTATACCAAATTCTAATTTGTTCTTCTATATTCAGTATATATCACAATTTGAGTTTTAATCAGTTTTCTAAGTTTGCTTAAAGCTTTGTAAAGCAGTTCTATAATTCAATAACTGGCTTTCATAGATTCTTTAATATTTGTCTAAACTTTATGAAGCAGTTTAAAACATAATAACTTTCCTTCATAAAGTGTTTTTGAAATTGATTAAGATAATGTGAAGCAGTTCTAATTAATAGCTGCTCTTTGCAAAGTCTTTCTAACTGTGAGGAAGTTCTAATCTTGATAACTTACTCTCATAAACGCATTCTATTTCCGCTGTAACAGAATGCCGATTTTGTTTTTGAAAGTCATATTTTTTTTTTAATTTTATAAAACTCAATTCACCCCCTCTTGGGTTGTGCCATACATATACAGGACCCACAGTGTGCACCTGATGATATGATATGGAAAACCACAGGGTGGCCTCCCGTTGGTATGGAAAATAAAAGAGAGTATAAAAAGAATGAGAGGGCTGGTCAAGTGAGGATTAGACCGGTCGCCTATGTATGGGGGATCGGCTCCTGATGCGCACATCATGAGAGGATAGGCTATGTGGAAGGACGGCTCATCGGGGGTTTCGGTGACACCACAGACCAATTTCCACGTGATGTGATTATGTAAAGGTGTCAATGTTTGTAAGTGCTACTGATATGCCATTTGTGTGATTGCCTGCATGATCATATAACTAGTCGGATGACTAGATTAATACATTCACACATTCGCGTGAATGCATGTGTTGTGCGATAACTATTATTCCTTAATAGACTCACATCTCTTTTGTTTAACCTTTCAGGAAATAGGTTCTTCTATACCCCAGTTAAAGCTATGTTTCCTTCACTGCAGAGCTAGGAAAGAAAACCTTTAATTCCAGTAATTAATGTAATTGTGAGTGTACAAAATCTAATAGTTCTGTTTGATATTAAACTCCGCAATTTTAGGAATAAAAGCAATAAACTAATGAGAATGTTTAATTAATCATTTGCAAACATGCTTGACTCCGTTAGTCCATATTATGAATGTATTATATTATATTTGGGCTCGAGCTATAAATTGTTTAAGATGTTAAATTTGGGCTAGAGAATAATAAAATCATGAGATTTATGATACATGGCAATATGGGCCAGATGTCTGAAATAGACATTGATATAGTTAAGTTTCGTAGTTTAGGCTTACTATGGGCTTTGGGGGCTTTAAGCTTACCTGGGCCCTAGTGCCGGTCCGACCCATGAAAACGGGTTGTGACAAATATATATAATGTTTTCATGCTATTCAATGTATTTTTTGCATGGGAAAAAAAAAGAATTATGATATTTATATTATTTTGCAGGTTCCTCGATGATGACTAAGCATGGGAGTTGTGTCGGTCAAAGTGGCTCAAAACCACTTAACAATATATATAAAAAAAATATTATTATGTTTTGGGACAAATTCCCACATCGGGAAATTAGAAAGGAAATGGAGAGATTTTGGCTATAAAAGGAGCCTAGCTCCTTAAGTTTCAAGATGTCCCAGCTTGTCCCCACAGTGTGTTGGACAAGTTTTCTCTTCTCTCTCTATTTGTATATTTCTTCAGTGATATATTAATTTGGTAGTGTCCGAGGACGTAGGCAAAATTGGTCGAACCTTGTTAAAATTCTTGTGTTTTCTTTTATTTATTGTTTTGTTTTTATTTATTTAATAGCTATTGTTAGGCACAATATTTTTGGTGGTTATTATCTAATCAATTACATGTCTAGGTGAATTTTGTCAACCGACACGAATTAGTCTAAGGAAAGTGGATTTTAAGTGAGACCGCTTGTGACTCCTCCACTTACCTGGGAATTTACTTGGTGTAGTTACTTAGTACAGTAATTCAAAAATTATTTTAATTTGATGGAAAAAGCCCAATTTCCATAACAAGTGGTATCAAAGCCACGGATACTGAGTATTCATTGTGATTACAGCATAGTCTAATCTTCCACACAAAAAATGTTCCTTGGTTGTATTTCGCATTTTGAAAATTTGATTTTGTAGCTATTAAATAAATATTTGAAGCAGAAATGGCAGAGGTAAAGAAAAATACCACACCTATTGTTACTGCAGAATCTCCCTCATCAACCTTAGTAAGGAATGCTGTATCAGATACAAGATTTACCGTGGAGATTTTTGATGGCACCAGTCATTTCGGCATGTGGCAAAGTGAACTTCTAGACGCTCTCTTTCAGCAAGGTCTAGATGTTGCTATTGAAGAAGAGAAACCAAAAGAGATGGAGGAGAGTGAATGGAGGACCATCAATCGTCTAGCATGTGGTACAATTTGGTCATGTCTTTCTAGAGAGCAAAAATATGCTTTCTCGAAAGAAACTTTGGCAAACAAATTATGGAAGGCATTGGAGGGGAAATTTTTGAAGAAAAAAAATTAGAACAAACTCTTCATGAAGAAGAAACTGTTTCGCTTCAATTACGTTCCTGGTACCACTATGAATGAACACATCACAAATTTTAATTAGTTAGTGGCTGATTTGTTCAATTTGGATGTAACATTTGAAGATGAAGATTTGGCATTATTGTTGCTGGCATCTCTTCCTGATGAGTTTGAGTTTCTTACAACGACTCTACTCCACGGGAATAAAGATGTGAATCTCAGTGAAGTTTTTACTAATCTATACACCCATGAACTGAGAAAAAGAGAAAAGAAAGAAAGGAAAACTGAAGTAAAAGCTCTGGTGATTGGAAGCCATTCACAAAGCCGAAAGAAAGGGGGAAAGAAAAGTAGATCCCGTTCAAAAGCTAGAGTTGAAAAAGATGAGTGTGCCTTTTGTCATGAGAAAGGTCACTGGAAGAAAGATTGTCCAAAGCTGAAAGTCAAAGACAAAGTTGTCATTGGTTCAAATATAGCTGAGTGTGATGATGTAGACTCAGCCTTCTCATTAGCTATCATAGCATCTATAGACACTTCATCAGCATATTTGATAAGTTTTGGTGGTTTATGGCTATTAGACTCTGCATACAGTCATCATATGAGTCCCAATCGGGACTGGTTCTTTGACTTTAAAGAAGTTGAAAATGAAGTTGTCTATACTGCAAATAACAATCCTTGTTTCATAAAAGGAATTGGTTCAATCCGTTTGAAGAATCATGACGGGTCAATCAGGATCCTGACTGATGTTTGATATGTGCCGAGTTTGATGAAGAATCTCATTTCAGTGGGAGTCCTAGAATCAAAAGGACTCACTATAACTGCAAAAGATGGAGTGATCAAAGTCATCTCTAGTGCACTTGTGGTGATGAAATGAGTACGAAGAAGGAATAATTTGTATTACTATTAGGGTAATGCAATTATTAGGATGAGAGTAGCAATTGTTTCTAATGATGACAAAGAGTTGGAAACAATCAAATTGTGGCATATGTGCTTAGGACATGCAGGTGAAAAATCCTTGAAAAGTTTGGCAGATTAGGGATTATTGAAAGATGTCAAAACTTACAAGTTGGACTTCAGTGAGCATTGCAACAAAGGAAAGCAGTCAAGAGGGAAATTTAGCACTAGCATCCATAATACCAAGGGTATTTTGGACTATGTTCACTCAGATGTATGGGGACCCTCTATAAAGGCTTCTTTGGGTGGCAAACACTATTATGTGACCTTTGTTGATGATTTCTCTCAAAAGGTTTGGGTGTATACTTTGAAGTCAAAAGATGAAGTGCTAGGAGTTTTCCTCAAATGGAAAAAATTGGTGGAAACTCAAATTGGCAGACGAATCAAATGTCTCCGAACAGATAATGGGGGAGAATACAAGAATGATGCTTTTGATGAAGATGAAGGCATTGTTCGACACTTCATAGTCAAAAATACTCCACAGCAGAATAGGGTGGCAGAATGCAAGAACCAGACGTTGCTGGAGAGAGTTCGGTGTATGTTGTCTAATGTTGGGTTAGAAAAGAAATTTTGGGCTAAGGCTTTGGCATATGCATGCCATCTCATTAGTCAATTACCTTCAACTGCTATTGGTGGCAAAACACCCATCACTATAAAAAAAATCGCTCAATTGCAACAGACAAATTGGTCGCTAAATATGAGAAATCGATCGCTAAATGGACGTAGTGACTGATTTGCGACAAACATTTGAATCGGTCGCAAAAGTGCTCGTCGCAAATAATTTTGCGACTGAATAACTAAACGGTCGCAAACTTATAAATATCGATTGCTAAGTTTCGTCATGTTTTCCTTCTGGAAGCTTGTCACAAATTGGTCGCAAAAAGTGTCGGTCGCAATTATGAAACGCAATCGCAAATCGGTCGCAAATTCTAAAAGTGATTGGTTGGTGATTTGTCACAAATTTAAATTTAACGGTTATAATTTGGTTGCAGTTCGGTCGCCAGTCGGTCGTAAAATATAATTACAGGAAAAAAAATTTAATAATATTAAAAACCATAATTTTTTCCACCTGTCGAAAACCAACACACACACACACACACACATATATATATATATCACAATCACAAGCATCATCAAAAAGAATAATAATTTAAGAAGGAACTGTAAATCTAATGTACTATACAAAATATGAAAAAATCACGAAAATCTAAAATGGTCCGAAATTAAATCTATGATGTCGGTCCTCTAAACGATCCAGTGTAGTGTCTAGTGGATTAATAGTAGTATTTGCTGGATGTGTCGTAGTGTTGCAAGAGTGACCAAGGCATCGTTTGCAATATCGAGATCAAGAGGAAGACGATAGTGGCTAATGCAGAGCTATAGAAGCATGTGGATCTATAGCCGATGGAGGATCAGAGGAAGAAGTAGTAGCACCATGATAACCGAACATCCGCATGACATGCGCTCTAAGCTCTATAAGTTGTCTCTTCTGCTCATCAACACGAGTTCGTAATGCACTAATATCCTCGACACTATGGTCGGGCTGTGGTCATGAGGAGGCTATGATCGCGTTAGATTCTGAGCAGCAGTAAAACTGTGATGCTTGAGACCCGATGCCATACACTTTCCTCCTCTTTTCACCACCTTGGTGAAAATCCCACCAATGCTAACTCATCGTAACACCTTTCTGAAAAATGGTGCTCCGCTTTCATATGCAGTAATCGTGCCACTACAGATAGAACTGGATGAATCTTGCATCCAGGCCACAATTCACTGTTAGCTGCACTTAGCATGTCAAACAATTGTTGTGCTGCATAGTTTGGCGATTGCTCCATATTGTCCCAATGGAATTCTGCTCTAGTCGCATCGATTATCATACTGAAATTGCAAAAGTTGACTTTCTGAACTTACAGAAATAGAGTGGCCTGACCCACTGGAAACCCTAGGTTCACCATGATGTATCCGTTCGTAATAATTTTCCATGAACCCATTTTTGCATAAATGAAGTTTAATTGTTTTGATATCTAAGAATGCTCTATTTTGACACTTCTTGTGATTACATGGAAACCTCAACTTATTACCATCCATACAACTGGGATTACTAATTGCAAACTATATAAACGATTCCAATCCTTGGAAGAATTCTTTTCTTAATATCCCATTGACCTCGTACCTTGAGTACATCCAATCTCGATTAGTTCGCATTTTTTACATAATGAATGCTCTGTTTATAAAGGGCAAATTATGTATTTGCGTTAGTCCTAAATCATCTTTATAAACAGACCAAAAGTAATGTTCCATTTACATTTCTAAGTTACTAATTATTTGTATAATAAGGGTGACTATATATATGCAAACCTACTAAGGTTATTTCTAACTAAGGTTAACTATATATATGTAAACTTACTATAATATCAGTAAGTGTATGATTCCTCATATTCAGTTTTTAAAAAAATTCATTAATGAATGCTCGTTATAAAGGGCCAAATTATGTATTTGCGTTAATCTAAATCATCTTTATAAACAGACCAAAAGTAATGTTCCATTTGACATTTCTAAGTTACTAATTATTTGTATTTAATAAGGGGTGACTATATATATGCAAACCTACTAAGGTATTTACTTAACTAAGGCTTAAACAACTAAGGTTAACTATATATATGTAAACTTACTATAATATCAGTAAGTGTATGATTCCTCATATTCAGTTTTTAAAAAAATTTCGGCTGCATTTCGACATAACATAACCAAAATCTCAAGTCAAAATACACTCACATGAACACTTTTACATAATCCCAACATTCTCCAAAGTCAAAATCACCACTACTAGGCCTCCAACTCAAACGCATCATTTATATGATTTCCACTCAAATGAAAACACAAATCAATATAAAGTAATTTCAAAAAAAAATAAATTTCAATACACGATTTCCACTCAAATGAAAACACAAATCAATATAAAGTAATTTCAAAAAAAAATAAATTTCAATACACTCATTAATTTGATTACTATAAAATTTGATTATGCTCATTAATTTTTTTTTTTACAAATTACAATTATTTCAATACTATAACTTATTTCTTGCACCAAATACCATAACTTTTGTTATAAATTACACTCATTAATTTGTTTTTTAACAAATTACAATTATTTCTAATAATTGTGCATTATTTTTTACAATTCAGATTTAAGGTCATTTTGTATTATCCATTCACTAATAAAATTTTACGACAACAAATATTATCCATTCATACAAAATTACAATAAACAAAAATTCTATAAAAAAAGAAAATACATAAAGAACAAAAATTAAAAACTTCATTAAACTTTCCAACAAATCCTATTTACAGTAAAAAATATATTATCCATTAAAAATTACAACAAAAAATTCACCAACATTCACACAAAATAAGAAACAATTTACAAAAAACAAATAACAAAATAAACATAACATAAAATAAAATATCAATTATTTTGCAACATAAAATCAAAAATGCAAATAAAATAAAATAAAAGGGTAAGAGCACCTACCTGACAAGGCAAACGATGTGTCTTCTCCGGCGACAGTGGCGACATTTGGTGACAGCGTCAACGACTGGCGCTCGGCGAAAATGGTGGAAGGGGAGAAGAACCTACTGGAAATAGAGAGAAAATGCGAACCAAGGAGCAATGCGATCGTGACCAATTCGACCAATGGGTTATAAAGCCCTAATTTTTTGCGACTGACAGGTGTGTCGCAAATCATTTAAAAATCGATCACAATTTTTAATCTTGCGATGTCATTTTGTAATCAAACAAATTGCAACCGACTTGCAACCAAAATAGTCGGTCACAAAAGTATCGGTCACTAATTCCTTGCAGACTAGAAACTAAATTTGGCGCTGAATTATAGCGCGCAATTTTGCGATGAACTCTGAAACGGTCACACATCCGTAAAAAATTCTATCCCTAATTCGTCGCAATGGAGTCGCAAAGTGGAAACCAAATTGGCAGGAGTTATTAGCACTAGAATTAGCGACGGATCTACATACGGTCGCAATTCCATCGCTAAAATTGTCGTAGTTCGGTCGAAAATGAGTTATTAGCACTAGAATTAGCGACGGATCTACATACGGTCGCAATTCCATCGCTAAAATTGTCGTAGTTCGGTCGAAAATCTGTCGGTGAATATTAAGTCTCTGTTACTTTAACATTCATCGCAATTTGTCGCAACATCATCGCAATATTACGACTGACCTGCGTCTCGCAAAAATCGATCGCAAAAGCGCATTCTTTTGTAGTGTGTAGAGGTATGGTGTGGAGAGCCTGCTAATGCATATGATTCCTTACGTGTATTTAGTTCCATTGTATATTATCATGTTAAGGAATCGAAGCTGGATCCCAGAGTTAAGAAAGCTACTTTTATGGGGATAAGCACAGGTGTTAAAGGATATCGACTATGGTGTCCAAAAACAAAGAAAATAATCTTGAGCAGAAATGTCACTTTTGATGAATCTACCATGTTGAAAAAGGTGACAATGGAGCAGTCAGATGGTACTCCACAACAAGTGGAGGATACTCCAAAACAGGCAGAGTTTGATAGAAGAGTCCCAGTAGCATATATTGAAACTACAAAAACTCCTAAGGTAGAAGGAGGGTTAGATGAAGACGAGGTTCAAATCCAAAAACCTCCACAACAACATGAGTCAATTGCACTTGGTAGGCCAAGAAGATCTATACGAAAGCCTGCTCGTTATGACGATGATATGGTGGCCTACGCATCTCCAATTGCAAATGATAACATTCCGTCCACTTTTAATGAAGCTATTAAATGTTCAGAAAAAATAAAGTAAAGAAAAGCTATTGAAGATGAAATGAAGTCCCATTATAAGAATCAGATGTGGAACTTTTGATTCACTAAAGGGAAAGAAGGCGATTGGATGCAAATGGGTATATGCAAAGAAAGAAGGATTTGCTGATAAAGATAGTGTTCACTATAAGGCAAGATTTGTAGCTAAAGGCTAAGCTCAGATGGAGGGAATTGATTATAATGAAGTGTTTTCTCCAGTTGTAAAACATTCCTCCATTCGAATTTTGTTAGCCTTGGTAGCACAGTCTGATTTGGAACTAGTTCAATTGGATGTAAAAACTATGTTTTTACATGGAGATCTAGAAGAGGAAATCTATATGACTCAGCCAGAGGTATTCAAAGTTGCTGGAAAGGAAAATATGATATGCATACTTGAAAAATTGCTTTACGGATTGAAGCAGCCTCCAAGGCAGTGGTTCAAGCGATTTGATAAGTTTATGCAAGGGCATAAATACACAAGAAGCAAATACGATCATTGTGTATTTACGTAAGCTACGAGATGGCTCTTTCATTTATCTTCTTCTTTATGTTGATGATATGCTGATAGCTTCAAAGAATAAAGAAGAAATTAATAATTTGAAGAATCAGTTGAATCAAGAATTTGAAATGAAAGATCTGGGCGAAGCAAAAAAGGTTCTCGGCATGGAGATAACCAGAGAGAGGAAATTGGAGAGATTTTGTCAGAATCAGAAGCAATATCTGGGAAAGATACTAAAACTTTTTGGTATGGATGACAAAACCAAGCCTGTTATTACACCTCTTGCTCCTCATTTCAAACTTAGTGGAGCTCAGTCGCTAAAGAATGATGCAGAACGGGAATACATGTCAAAAATTCCTTATGCAAATGTTGTGGGTAGCTTGATGTATGATATGGTGTGTACGAGGCCAGATATTTCACAGGCAGTTGGAGGTTTGAGCAGGTACATGCATGGCCTGGCAAGGAGCATTGGCAAGCTATGAAATGGATTCTACGGTATCTTCTGAACACCATGGAGGTTGGATTGTTTTTTAGGTAGGATAAGAATGGTGGTCAAGGCGTAGTCGAATATTGCGATTTTGATTATGCCAATGATTTGGATAAACGTCGATCAACTATTGGTTATGTGTTTACTCATGCAAAAGCACCAGTTAGTTAGAAGTCTGCTTTACAGTCAATAGTGGCTTTGTCTACAACAGAGGTAGAGAATATGGCAGTTACAGAGGCTGTTAAGGAGGCAGTTTAGCTTCAAAGGTTGCTTGATGAATTGGGAATTAGGCAAAACAACATTGTGGTACATTGCGATAGCCAAAGTTCTATTCACTTGGCAAAGAACCAAGTTTATCATGCAAGGACAAAGCATATCGATGTTTGCTTTCATTTTGTTAGAGAAATTCTGGAGGAAGGTTAGGTTCAACTCCAGAAGATTTAGACTGCTGAGAATCCTGCCGATATGATGACAAATGTGGTGGTAGTTTTCAAATTCAAACACTATTTGGACTTGATCAATATTGTTAAAAACTAAAGCTTAGCACTGCAAAGCACATTTGAAGACACGACAACTTTGCGAGAGAGAACAGAAGTTTGCTTTGGTGGGATTTTCGCTAAGGTGGAGATTATCGGTCAAAGTGGCTCAAAACCACTTAACAATATAAAAATATATTGTTATGTTTTGGGACGAATTCCCACATTGGGAAATTCGAAAGGAAATGGAGAGATTTTGGCTATAAAAGGAGCCTAGCTCCTTCAGTTTCAAGATGTCCCAGCTTGCCCCAATATCTAGTGTGTTGGACAAGTTTTCTCTTCTCTCTATATTTGTATATTTCTTCAGTGAAATATTAATTTGGTAGTGTCCGAGGACGTAGGCAAAATTGCTGTGTCTTTATTTATTTAATTGCTATTGTTGGGCACAATATTTTTTGTGGTTATTGTCTAATCAATTACATGTCTAGGTAAATTAAAAGTCAACCGAAACGAATTTAGTCTAAGGAAAGTGCATTTGAAGTGAGACCGATTGTGAGTCCTCCACTTACCTGGGAACTTTCCTGGTGTAGTTATTTTGTGCAGTCATTCACAAATTGTTTTAATTTGGTAGAAAAAGCCCAATTTCCACAACAAGTTGTTTTCTTTAATTCACAACTTCGTGAATTTTAATGGCTTTTAGTTTTTTGACTAACAACATAAATATCTATCTGCTTTTTGTTTCATATTGTCTATAATGTTAAAAAGGTTTCTGAAATGACCTGGAAAATCTTTTTCAAAAAAAAATTCGTTTAAAAATTTAATTGAAAATCTTAACCAATGAAATTTAGCAAAAAAATATTTTATTATTGCTAAACTAGACCTGTAAACCATTTTGAATTTTCTAAAACCAAGTGAAAAACTCGTAAATCAAACAAGAACCAAACTAGACCATTGAGTTGGACAAACCGGTTCGAAGCGAATCGGAATAGTCTAGAAACCCTAGATTTTTTTTTCTCTTTTCTCATCTTCTTTTTTCTTCCTCCTCCAGCGCAGCTCACCTCTCTCTTCCCCTCCCTTTCTTTCGTTCTCTGGCCACCGGCCACCATTTTCGACGAATGAACACTCTAAAGCCATCTACTAGTTTCAAGGAGTTTGATTCAAGCCTTGGTTTGCTATTTGAGCCCAGATCGAGAGAAAACTTGCTGGAAAAATTTGACATCATTGCGGCATCGTTTTTCGGCCATTAATGCCGTTTTCGGCAAGTTGAGGCTTCGAGGTAGGTGTTGATCGATTCCTCTCCTCTCCCTCTTTCTTTGGACTATTTCGGTGTCGAGTACGGTGGTCGGAATTGGAAAACCCAAAGCGGTGACCACCGAACATTCTAGGTCCATTTTTGGCCAAATGGTTAACACCCACGTTAAATTGATCACATATTAGTGATCCTCTCATCATAACAAACAAATTGATGTATGGTTTGCAATTTTTGGGTGTAGTTAGATATTTCGACCACCGCGGACGGTGGGCCCGCGGCGACGGTCATGTTACCGGCCGGCAACATTCCGACGAGGCCCCAAGAGGCAGAATCATCTTCTCGTCGCACAGATTGTGGAATCGTAGTCCGATTTTCGATTGGTACGCTTTAAGACCTAGTTCACCATTTTTGGTATAAATTTCAAATTTAAAACTATTAGTTGATTAAGTTGATTTCGACTAAATAATTAATCAAATATGATTCTTGTTAGGGAACCTCGATAGATATTTAACTATTTAGCTACTATTCATATAAAAATAAGTAGGAATTCCAATTTTTGTTCTTCAAATTAGCATATAAACTGAATGTCTATGTAGAAATGGTTGATTATTGCTTTTATTATAAAATCTTATGAAGGATTATGGATTCTTTAGGTTGAAGAAGCTAGTTAACTGAATGCTAAGTTCTTAAGATCTTTTTTAGGAAGTATTAAATTTATATTCATTTTGAATGAGCTATAATGCTGAAATTTTACATCGTGATGAGAAATGAGTTAAACTTGTGCATATATTTAAGTTTAGGTCAATGAGAACTTATTATTTTGGTGGAAAATAACTATTGTGGATAGTTGGTATCATTTTATGTAAACTAACAAAGAATTGGATATATATTAATGCTTTTGCGAGTTAGTGTTGGTTATTACCGGACAACATTACTTTTACTAGATAAACGATTGATCATAGACCTTAGCGATACCTAGAAGTGGTATTTTTGTTAAAATGAAGAAGGTTTATGAAGCTTTAGTTGAATTATATTTAAGCGGAGAATTGAGTTACTCAAAAGATACATTATTTTATTGTAGTCGAATTGAAGGATTGACTCTTAGTGGCTAGTCTAGAATTTTATTAAATGATATTCATACCTCGAGTAAGGTTAATGAAATAAAGATTTTTTTTTATACGTATATATATATAATGAAATAAAGATTTTTTTTATACGTATATATATATATATATATATATATATATTATATATATAATATATAAATATTATATATATATATATATATATGGTATATATTAGTAAGGGATTTATATATATATAGGGGATTTTATTTATTTGGTAACTAATTAAAGAACTAATTATTGATATAAAGTAGAGTGATTGATAATATTTTTGTAATAAACTTTAAGTTGTAAATTGAGGGTTATTTTACTTTCTGAATTATGGTTGTATGGTGATATGACTATTAAAGGAGGATGGGGAATTTGACTTGATTGGTTGCCCGACGGATAGGCTGTGTGGGTTGAATGGATATTTAATGAAATTATTGATATTTAAACAGGTGAATAGTCCCATTTTTAGGGGAGATTCTGTCAAAATTTCGACATAATCTAGATTAGTTTTACCTGTAAATAAGTTGTGAGGATAATCCTTCATTATTATTTAGGGGACTGCTTTATTTAATTCTTTCCTCTCCTTCCAATTTCATTTCATTAGAATCACTCTAGTTGGTTCACTGATTCAACAAGTTAGAATCAACACTTGAGTCTTTTCCCATCTGGTGTAGTGACATAATAATAGATAGTATTTACCATTTGCATCATACATAAATTCATTACCATACAGAGAGAGCTTTGGCTTTATTTATTTATTTATTTTCAAGGACCACCTAATATATTATATTATTATTTAATACTCTTATATTCATTTGAGTTGGTATATGAATGTCTATTTGCGCTTTTACACGATAGTGTTTAATTATTTAATATGCTTGCATTTAATTGTTATTTGATTATTTGTGTTGTGCATATATTTGCCTTGTTTGTGTGGAATTGGGATGAAGTGGGTAACCATGGGTTTATGAGGGCAGTCTTCGATACTGTCGGCCATGTATGGGGAGATCGACGCCCCCGTGTGCATCCGATGATATGGATTATACGAAAAACCACAGGGTAGCCTCCTGTTAGTATGTAAAAGAAAAGAGAGTATAAAAAAAATGAGAGGGCTGGTCAAGCGAGGATTAGAGCAGTCGGCCATGTACAGGGGATTGGCTCCCTGGTGCACACGTCATGAGAGGATGGGCCATGTGTGAGGACGGCTCATCGGGAGTTTTGGTGACGCCACTGATCAATTTCCACTTGTTTGACTACCTGAAGGTGTAATTACTTGTGGATGTTGATGTTGTGCCATTTACTTGACTGGTTGTGTGTTTATTTTAGTATTTTAGGAAGCATTTAGTGTGAATATTTGTGTTATGCAATAATTACTATTCATTAATAAACTCACATTTCTTTTGTTTAGCTTTTCCAAGAAGTAGATTCTTCTTTGTCTTGGCTAAAACTCTGTTTTCCTTCATCGCAAAGCTGGAAAAGAAATTTCTGAATTTCAATAATTATTTTATTATATAGTGATATGTACAAGAACTTATTTATATACCGATAAACTTATGAGGATGTTTAGTTATTTATTTATGTGAAAGCCTGAACCAGTTAGCCCAAATTATGGATACTTCATATCATAATTGGGCCCGAACTATGAAATGTTTAAGATACTAGATTTGGGCCAAAGTATAATATAATTATGAGATTTATTATGTATGGCAATATGGGCTAATTGTTTGAAGTTCATATTGATATGGTTGAATTTTAGTGGTTCAGGCTTATTAGAGGCCTCGGGAGCCTTATGCTTACCTGGGCCCTAGTGTTGGTCTAGCCCATGGTTTCGGATCGTGACAGTCTCCTACCTTATTAACATACTAGACAATATCCTCAAATTCATAATTTTTTTGAATAAATTAAATAGTTTATAAATTATGTTATATCAAATACTACCACTTTCTGTATATGTTTGTACAACATATTATCACTTTTTATATATATTTTGTAAATAATCATATCTTTTTGTGTATCATTTATATAGTTATTATCAACATATAAATATCTTTTTGTGTATCATTTATATAGTTATTATCAACATATAATTAGTAGTTTTAATTAAATTGTCTTTATGGTTATCTTTTTGGTTTTTTAACTAACATTATATAAAAATCTATTTACTTTTTATTTTATATTGTCCATAATGTTAAAAAGGCCCCATACCTTGTTAACATACTAGACAATATCCTGAAAATCATATTTTTTTTTTTAACAAATTAAATAGTTTATAAATCATGATATATAAAACACTACAACTTTTTGTGTATGTTTGTAGGAAATATTACCACTTTTTATATATGTTTCTATAAATGATCATATCTTTTTGTGTATCATTTATATAGTTAGTGTCTACATATAATTAGTAGTTTTAATTAAATTTTAGTTCAATGCATGCAGGATGTCAAATTTTTCTTCATTTTTATTGGTTCATTGGGTCTTTCATAAAGCTGCAAGTTCTCAACTCAGGAAGCAATTTGCTTTCAGGTAGTGTTCCTTCTGGTTTTAGTAGTTGTAATATTTTCAATCTTTTACGCGCATATAAACCTCCTCACATGCAATTCTTAGGAAGTGGGGTTCAATATTAATTGATAATAAATTGAAAATTATGATTACCTTTATAAGAGTAATGATTAAATGTCTTTGTGTGGCTGAATTTTTTTTCCCCAATGCCTTTAGATCTTGTGGTCTTATTAATTTCTTGTATTATTTTTTAACTTTATGCAGTTTGACTATTGTGTGTTACTCTTCTAATGAAGGTTTATAATCTTTTAAGTATGCATAAGAAAAGAGTGACCCAATCTACAAAATATCCTACAAATATATAGTTTAAGCATGTATAGTAGAAATTTATAACATATTCGTCATCTTTAAATCTTTGGGTTCTTTTAAGCATGTATAGTAGAAATTTATAACATATTCGTCATCTTTAAATCTTTGGGTTCTTTCCTGCTATTATTTTCTGAACAATGCTACATTATTCTATTAACACAAGCATTTTTATGAAATTTAGTTTTTAATTTGATCTGCAGAATTTCTACAAATTTACTATCATTTACACCTAAAAATGCATGTCTGGGAGCGTGAGGCAAGTTAGTTTTTATGTTACAAACATTTAATTACTGTAGGATCTCAACTTGCATACTTAACAGATTTTTTGATAGTTGTATGTATATGCAGTTTTCATCAAATTTAATGTATATGTTTGCATTTGCTACAATGAACTGGAAAAGCAGAGTGAAACAATTGAGAAAAAAAAAAAAGATCGTAATATGTAATTTTATAAGTACTGGAACTTTTCATATAAAAGCATGTATGAATTGAGCTTATTTTTATACTTAGTGTTGGAAAATTTATTAACAAATTGGTAGTCAAATTTGAAATGACAAACATCTATTTCATGTTGCATTTTATTTTCAAATTAAATGTGTTTGGTTGTAGAGAAATTTTAATTTCTTTACACCTCTGTATTTGCAATGACAAACATCTATTTCATGTTGCATTTTATTTTCAAATTAAATGTGTTTGGTTGTAGAGAAATTTTAATTTCTTTACACCTCTGTATTTGCGAATTTCTACACACTTATGCATTACCAAAATGCTTGGCAGGTATGCCACCTTGACGTAAAGCAGCGATTTAATTCGCTTTAGGATGCTTATAAATGGTTTGGTTCGTTGTTATATTGTGATTCAATTTTGCATGTCTTCATGACTCTATTATTGTGTTTTCATTTCATTTTTTTTTTCATTTTTTTCATTTCATTCATTTTTTATGAATTTTTAGTATTTTACCTAATAAGATATTTATTTATGTTTGTTTAACTTTAATTTTTAAGGTATATGAGGATCCTGTTGGTTGACAATATAAAATGAGATTATAACATTGTCATAAATTTATCTTATTTAAAGAGAATAAATTTTATTTCCTGGACAAAGGCATAATGCAGATTTTCGTACAGATTTATCCATTAATGCAAATTTTGGTTTTCCAAGAGAACAGTTCGTGGCAGGAATGATGATTGCTGAAAAACAGCTTTGGTATGATTTTTATCAAAAATTTTACGATATCTTCAATAGTTTCTGCACTATTGTACATTCAAAATAATATTATACTTATATATTTTTGGGTGTATACTCAAATCCCTTTTTCTTCTTTTAACAACTTTATGCTTCATCTGGTTAGCATTCTTTCATTTAATCATTTATCTCAACTTTATAAAATTTCATGCCTATCATGTTTATTTTTTGTACATTAAAAGTACTCAACATCTCCTTGCTCTTCTTATTCAACTAATTTTCATATCATACAAACTATCAATATATGTGTTGTCTCTTAAAGCTTTTACTTTACTATTTTAAGAATGAGACTTTGCTCTTAGACAAATGTCAAACTCTAAAATAGTTGACTCCTCATGTCTAATAGTTAGTGAAGTCAATGATTTCATCTAAAGAATATCCAAAATATCAATTTAATGAGGCAATGATGATATATCACCCATCAAAAAAATCAAAGTTAGCCAAAAACCACTCATCTTGACAAGGCAATTTTTGAAAATTAATATAATGAGATTTATGTCTAATTTACTCACGTCCTTAATTGCAGTCACGATTTAGTACCATTTCTTTCTTGTCCAATTTTATAGATATTTAATTTGAGCCTCCTTTTGTTTATTTAAAAAAAAAAAAATCTATATTTCAAGAATAGATAATGTTATAGTCTCACGACCCATTATCTTGGGCCAAACTAGCACTAGGACCTAGATAGGATTAAAGCCATCGTAACCCGTAGTAAGCCAAAAATATACCAAATAAAATTTCCTGTTTAACCAAAATGGCCTCAGGCCAATATTACCAGCAGTCAAATATCATAAGTCTTGGGCTCGCTTGGCCCGTATCATCATATTCAATAGTAAATTAATTTCCAAAGTTCTCTAGGCCCATATCAATATATTACATAAAAAAAATTTCAATAAGTAATACATCAATAATTTTTAAATTTATTACACATGACTATTATAGTTGCAGAACAATCTAAGAATTTAAAATTTCAAAAAATTTATTAAAGTTTCTTCTAAGCATCCAGCGACAGAGTATAACGGATTATTGAGAGACCAGTAACCTGAAAAAAATATTACGGCAGGGATGAGCCCCTAAACTCAGTGAGTAGGTTAGTAACCCTCTCACCCTACACAATCACATAAATGCATAAATAAATCAATCTAGTCATCCGACTAGTTATATGATCATGCAGTCGATTCCGACTAGTTATATGATCATGCAGTCGATTACACAGATGCCATAACAATTGCAATCACAAATATTAACACCTTCACATAATCACATCACGTGAAAATTGGTTGGTGGCATCACCAAAACCCCTGATGAGTCATCCTCACACATGGCCCACCCTCTCATCACATGTGCACAAGGGAGCCAATCTCCATACATGGCCAACCGATCTCAACTCACTTAACAAGCCCTCTCATTTTTTTTATACTCTCTTTTCTTTTCCATACCAATAGGAGGCCACCTTGTGGTTTTTCATATCATATTTCATCAGATGCACACGGGGCAGATGCAGACAAGGGGGCCGGCAACACCTTTTATACTCTCTTTTCTTTTCCATACCAATAGGAGGCCACCTTGTGGTTTTTCATATCATATTTCATCAGATGCACACGGGGGCACCGATGTACCCATACATGGCTGACGGTATCATGACCGCCCTCACAAACCTAACGGTGATCTTCTTCATTCTAATTCCACACATATTTTGAAAACCAAAAATTTCTCTTTTCCCTATAAAAACCCAGTGTTATTTACAATTGTAAAGGTGTCTATATTATTACAAGCACAGTTCTCAATGTATACAAGTCGAAATCTACCATCCTAAACTTATTTATCAAGTTCCTATCTAGTCCGTAAATCTCTCTAGTTTCCTCTATTAAAATCTCATATACCCTTAAACCTTGGCTATTGTCATTGTAATTTCTCATCTCTTTCTTTCAAGTAGAAAATTTATATTCCTTTCTAAATATAGGTACTAAGTTCTTTCGTCATTATGGCCGCAAGCTTTGAATCAGTCATCCATTTGCTTATTACAAGATATTCAGTAGCTTCCTACATTTGATCTTTCTAAATCCTAAATTTACTATTTTTGAATCACTAAATTCTCAAAACTCATCTTGCATTCATCCTTCAAAGGCCCAATTAACTCAACCAATAGGTTTTGTTATAAAGTCATCCATTATCCATTCAATACTCTGTTAGAGTTATCACTGGCAGTAATAACTATTTTAACCTCAAAACTGTTTTCTTATTGTCAATAATATACATGTTCCATCATTTTACCTTCAATAATATTTTATTTCTTTTTATCTAACTACATATTCTTAACTACTTATTCTAAGGCATTTTATAATTTCTAAAATTTCATAGAACATAAGTTTAGTTATGGCCTAAAATTACTATTTATGAATAAATGAACTCTTAACATCCACCTTATCTCTATTCTCCAAGAGATATAACTAAATTGACAAGTAACTTTTCAATTGTACAAATATTATTATCTTCTATTCTTTATTATATTCAGATTATTGCCTAATACAATAGCGTTTCAAACCCCAAAATCACTAATTTCTTCATTTGTTAACACTTACATTAACTTTTAATATCTAATTCTCTTCTAATTTCATTAGGTTTCAAAAATCTAATTATGTCTTTGATCCTTCATTTTATATACGAAAACTCTCCAAAGAAAGTTTTGTTTTATTCATTCATCACTTCCTGAATTTCCAGAATTATTCACTTTAGAATTTTCCTTTCTCATTATTAATCTATTTCTTGTTGTTTCACTTCACCTTTAGTTCTAATCCCTTGGTAAATTGATCCTCTATTGTCTACAATTTCATTTAATCTTTCACTGCCACCCATTACTTTAGTTTATGTGATAAATTTAGACAACATATGATGTAAAATATATTAAGTATGACTTTTCCAAACATTAGGTATATGTGGCAAATGCCATCAATCAAAATTTCTAAATCACAAATGCTAATTCATTTAGCCAGGAAGCTCAAGCAAACAATTTCTCCATCAATAATTAGACAAAGAATTCTTTCTTAAACCAAACAATTTATAGTTTAAAGATATCATGTCCATTAAACTAAGATTTAGGGCACATCCAACTGTAGAAACTCGACAAGCCAAAGAGAAACAGTTCTAGAATTTTGAGTTTTGTTCATATGATAAAATAAAGTCTTAGATGCTTTAAATCATCGATATAGTCATTGATTCTAAATTTTGGACGTTCATGTCATCATAAGGAACCTTAAGCACTTATTTAGTTCTAGTTGTTTATTATAATATTCAAAACATATTCAGTAGTTTATGAAAATCTCTATTGTTCAAATACATACTTGTTCTTTTCCTTTTACCCAACAGTATTAATACTTATCTTATTTATTTTATGGTAGACTTTAGTTTAAATTATATCTTTTTCTAAAAGCCATCAGCTAAGGGCACAATCCTCATTGGAAAGAGTGCACTTGTTGATCAAGCCACTACACTTCTTCCAATTTTTCCTGTGTCTCCCAAAGCTTAATGGAATTCCTAAAATTCTATTTGTTGATAAATACCGTTACATTTCACCATTTAATTTTCCTTTTTTATGCATTCATGGATCTGTAACTGTCTCAGTGCACAGTGCATCCACTGAAACAAAACAGTATCCAATCTAGTGTCACTCCTTTGTTGGTTACGGTCGATCACAACAAAGGAGTCTTATACATCATTCCTAAGTTCCGCAATTGACTCCTAAGGCCCAACCTGTGCTCTGATACCACCTTTTGTCACGACCCTTTTCCAAGGGTCAAACTAGAACTAGGGCCTGGGTGAGATTCAGGCATCCTAGGCCCATAGTAAGCCTATATTAGTTAAACCCATATTCTGTTCATAGTCGTGGCCTCAGGCCCAATAACTATATTCTCATAATCAAAGCCCAATCTGATAGTCCACAGACATATCAAAATACAATTCATATAATTAATACAAATATCCATATTATTCAATTACAACCCATTTGGAATAGGTTTACGAAACTCTATAATTTACAGTCCTTTGCATTTACATGCTTAATACAACTATTAATAGATAATCAAAGCCCAATCTGTACTAGTCCAACAGACATATCAAAAATACAATTCATCATATATTTAATAACAAATATCCCATATTATTCAAATTACACACCCATTTTGGAATAAGGTTTACGAAACTCTTAAATTTACAGTCCCTTTGCATTTAACATGCTTAATCAAACTAATTAAACTAATAGTTTTCTACATTTTATTTCCCCACTCGGTTGGATCCATAAGGGTTCTTCTTCCTCCTATTACTGAAAAAAAATAAAGGGAGGCAGGGGTGAGTGCCGAAACTCAACTGAAGTTAGGGTTAGAATTAACCTCTCTCACCTCACACAATCAAGACCCTCTCACCTCACACAATCACACAAATGGATGTGTAAATCAATTTAGTCTTCTGACTAACTATATGATCATGTAGTCGATCACACAAATGACATAGAAACAGCAATTACAAATATTAACACCTTCATATAATCGCATCAAGTGGAAATTGGTCAGTGGTGCCACCAAAACCCCCCGACGAGCCATCCTAACACATGGCCCACCCTCTCATCATGTGTGCACTAGGGAGGTGATCCCCCATACATGGTTAACCGGTCTCAACCTCACTTGACCAGCCCTCTCATTTATTTTATACTCTCTTTTCTTTTCCATACCAATAGGAGGCCACCCTATGGTTTCTCATATCATATTTCATCATACGTGGCCGACAGTATCATAGACCGCCCTCACAAACCCAACAGTAATCCACTTCATCCCAATTCCACATAAAAAAAAGCATACATGAAGCACATCATAACTAATCAAGCCATTTCCAATAGCAACAAATAATGCAACATAAAATAACAATTTAATAAGTAATGCATGTCTAGCATTTAGCCATGTATGCATGGATGCAAATGCTGTATGGCATGGATGAAATGCATGTTGGAATGATGCGAATTATCTACCACTTACTCACAGTTCTCCATTGTCCTTAAACCCAGGAACTATCTTTTTATTACTGGCACTCTTGCATGGATGCAAATGCATGTGGATGATGCGAATTATCTAACACTACTCACAGTTCTCCATTGTCCTTAAAAGGACTATCTTTATTACTGCACTCTTCCAACTTTTGTCTTGACATTGTGGAACTTTATAAACATCTAAAAAAAAAACAGAAAATTCTAAATAAGAGTTCAAATTCTAGAAATGTATTTCGCATTCATTTATTAAGTTTTGGTTACTAGTCGCTTATATAATTTATCGAACTAAAAAATATATATATATATATTTCCTTTATTTATTTATTTACTCTATTTTATAACTTTTAATAAAGCTTCTAGTTATTTTGGTAAGTAATGTTTTACAATAATAATAATCATGATGATGATGATAATGGAAATAGTAATACTAAAAGTTTTAGCCGTTACCACCTCTTAAGGATATAATTGATTTAGTTCTTTAATAAGTGTTTTGCTAAAAATCCGGTAGCATTTCCTCTATAAACTAGACTATCCAAATTTTATACATCGCGCATATCAACACACAGCCCATCCATCGGGCAAATTCTTAATCAAAGCCCATCCTCTGTTATGTCATAAGTAAATCAACTTGAATCAATTTATCCACACCAGTAATTAATTCCAACTCAAAGTAAAGGTATTTTCATGAATTCAGTTTATACCATGATAATATATATATCTAATTAACAATATCTATTAAGTCACGACTTGAAATCATGGCCGGATCGTACTATGGCCCAGGTAAGCTTAAGGCCCCCGAAGGCGTAGTAAGCCTGAACCACTAAAATTAAACCATGTCAATATCAATTTCACATTCGGCCCATATTGCCATGCACCATAAATCTCATAATTATATTCTACTGTGACCTAAATTTAACATCTTAAACATTTCATATCTCAGGCCCAACTTGTAATACACTTAGAAAAATAATTAATCTCATAATATGGGCTATCGATTAATACATGCACTTAGAAAAATTAAAACATTTAAAGATTCATAGTTTATTATACCTATTTTAATCTATGACTAGAGGTGCATAAATCTTATAACTGCGGAGTTCACTAACAGATAAATATAAATAAGTTTTAGTACATGTAACTACATAATTAAATAAATCTTGACTCCAAAAGTTACTTTTCTAGCTCTGCGGGAAAGGATATAGAGCTTTAACCGGAAATAAAAATTTTACTTCTTGGAAAAGTTAAACAAGACATGTGAGTTTTATAAGGAATAATAGTTATTGCACAACACATGCATTCACACGAATGTGTAAATAAATCAATCTAGTCTTTTGACTAGTTATATGATCACGCTTACAGTCACACAAATGGCATAACAACAATACTCACAATTATTAACAACTTCACATAATCACATCACGTGAAAATTGGTCTGTGGCGTCACTAAAACCCCCAATGAGCTGTCCTCCCATATGGCCCATCCTCTCATGACGTGTGCACCAGGAAGCCGATCCCCCATACATGGCTGACCGGTCTACTCCTCACTTGACCAGCCCTCTCATTGTTTTTCCATTCTCTCTTTTCTTTTACTTACGAACAGGAGGCCATCCTGTGGTTTTCCATGTCATCCATATCATATCGCCCTCTCATTGTTTTTCCATTCTCTCTTTTCTTTTACTTACGAACAGGAGGCCATCCTGTGGTTTTCCATGTCATCCATATCATATCATCAGGTGCACACGGGGGCGCCGATCTCCCCATACATGGTCGACGGTATCGAAGACCGCGCCACAAACCCAATGGTGACCCATTTCATCCCAATTCCACATAAACAAGGCATAGCAATATCACAACACACATAATCAAACATTGCATTTAAATGCAAGTACATCATACAACTAAATATCATAATGCAAGTGTACAATTAGATGTTCACATATAGGTACTAATAAATATATAGATGCAAATGCTATAACATAATAATTAATACTTGAAAAATAAATAAAAAAAATAAATGAATAAATAAACAAATAAAGACGAAGCATTGCATAGTAATGAGTTTATGTATGATGCATATGGTATATATACTACCTATTATTCCTTACATTGCTAAATGGGAAAAACACCCTAATTTCGAGTCTTAACTTTTTAAAGCAGTGAACAACTACAGCGATCTAAACGAAATGACATTCGAAGGAGAAAAGAGAATTGAATTGAATTGAATTAAGTACTCTACCTTAAATATATTAGGTTAAAAAATTATTCCAAATAAGCCTATTAACTTAACCATTAAATATATCTAGCGTAGCTTCTAGCGAAATTTCAGCAAAACCTCCGTTAAAATTTTATTAAACCGCCTGCTTAAGACTACAATTCAACAATACATTCTCAAAGCCCATCCATTGGGCATAACTTAACCATTAAATATATCTAGCGTAGCTTCTAGCGAAATTTCAGCAAAACCTCCGTTAAAATTTTATTAAACCGCCTGCTTAAGACTACAATTCAACAATACATTCTCAAAGCCCATCCATTGGGCAATTCACAACAACTAATCCATCCACAATAACCATTTTTCATTCATCTAAACATTTACTCATTCACACAGCCCATTCGTCGGGCAATTAATCAAATCAACACATCCGCCTTTGACAACATTTATCAACCATCACACACACGTATGTGCATTTAATGATTCTAAATCCTAAACCAAATAATTAAACACAAACGGCTACAATAAATACCGTAAACTAATCAAAATTAATTTATTTATTAAAAACTAACATATTCTATTTATTTAAAGCTACTCAAATCATCTAATTTCTTGTTATTTAGTTACATATACTTTCATAATCAACTAATCTAACATAAATACTAAAATATTCTCATTGACTAGTACTCTTAATTCTTCAGAATTAAGAGTGTTTATCTATCGACATTTCCTAACAGGAATCATATTCAATTAACTATATATTCAGAATCAACTTAATCAACTAATAATTCTAAATTTGAAATTTATATTAAAAATTAGGAACTGAGTCTTAGAGCTTACTAATTGAAAATCGGATGACAATTCCACGATCCGCGTGAGGGGAAAATGATTTGCCTCTTGGGACCTTGCCGGAGTATCGCTGGACCGCCGCCGTCGCCACCATGCACGATGGTCGGAAAAGCGACTTTTGTCTAGAATTTTGCAACATATATACCAAAATGCTCAAAATCTCATGGGGACTCTAGATCCTTAACCAACTTGGACTGTACATGCCTTATTTGGTGGAAATGGCCTCGACAGTGGCTTCGCCACTGCCATCCATGGCGGTTCCGTCATCCGAGCTTCGTCACTAGAATTGATAGGGGAAAAAGGCTCGCTGGAAGAGAGGAGTCGATTGAAGGTCTCCTTGTGGAGTGTCTTCACCTACGTCGACGAGATTAGCCGATAAACGTGTCGCAATGATATCAAAACATTCTGGACTCGATTTCTCCCACCCACGATCTCAATCGTGCAACCTGAGGCTATAATAGAGCCCCTCTCGTCGAGAAGATGGATTTAGACTATAGCTTCGTTTGAATCCATGGCTATTTGGCTGGAGAACAAGAAGGAGAGAGGGGTCATGCTTGCCTCGCTGGAGAGGGAAGAAGAAGAAGAAAGAAAGGAAAAGAAAGTGGTTCTAGACTTTTCTAGGCCATTCTGGTTCAATTCAAACCGGTTTGGCTCAATTCAATGATTTGGCTTGATT
Source organism: Jatropha curcas (assembly GCF_014843425.1). The sequence goes on from NW_023591768.1 coordinate 788,266, forward strand.
TTTGCTTGGTTTATGGGTTTTTCACTTGGTTTTTGCTTGGTTTATGGGTTTTTCACTTGGTTTTTGAAAAATTCAAACTGGTTTATAGGTCTAGTTTAGCAATAATAAAATATTTTCCATTGAATTTCATTGGTTAGAATTTATGATTAAATTTTTAAATGAAAATTTTTGAAAAAGTCAAAGAAAGAAAAGTTAAAGCAGACATTCGTAGCCGCTTGGAGTGATTCAGATGATTCTAATTCTGAAAAGCCAAAGTGACCAAGAAGAAACTGCAAATATTTGTCTAATGGCTACTATCAAATCTGACTCCAAGGAAATCAGCACTCTGACTTCAACACAGAAAGTTGAAAATAATGAAAAAGGTTTGAAAATAATGGAAACCAAGATGCAACGGTCCAAAAAGCGTAAAGAAAGCAATGTAAGTATTTCTTGAAACCTAAATCTGAAACTGATCTTTTTAGATTACTTACAATAACCTTTACAAATGAATTTGGAAATTTTGTTAAGAAAGCATAAAAAGTTCTAAAGAAGGATTTCAGAAAAACGTAAAAACTGAAATGTAATCATTTGAAAGATGCTTTTTTATCAAGAAGTTACATGCAAAGATCTTATCAATAAGGGATCCAAGAGATCTTCAAAGATTGTAATAATACATTTTCTGTGCAAAATCTGAAGACACCTTTGAAGAAAAATATAAGAATCTGAATTATCTGAAAATGAAATCTTTTAAAAACTGAAGATAGATTCATAAAATCATTTCAGAATTGGTTTTTTTCTAAAGAAAGACAAGTTCTAGCTATGATGAATAGAATCATGTTTCGAAAACGAAATTTTGTTTCTAATGTGAGACTTTAGAACTATCAGAAATCTGAAAAGTCTCAACAAGAAAGAAAAATTACAATAGTAAGCTTAAATTGCACCTGTTACCTACTATCCTCCAGGACGCCAAAATATGAGTGGGGTACCTAAATCTGGTTTGATCTTTTCAGGTTGTGCCTCAAGGATGAGCTGAAAATAGAAATGTGGTACATGGACAGTGCTTGCTCTATGGGCATATGAACTGGTGATAAGAAAGAAATAGAAAGAAGTTCACCAGATTAGAAAAGAAAAAGGGAGGTACAATAAGCTTTGGAGACAAAGCAAAAGGTAAAATCATTGGTATTGGTGTCATAGATTCTAAGCCTTCAATAGAAGATGTAAATAGAAGATGTATGCTTAGTAGAAGGATTACATTATAACTTGTTAAGTGTAAGTCAGATTTGTGATAAAAATAGAAGAGTGATATTTGAGCCCTCTTATTGTGAAGTTCAAAACATGCATGATAACAAAACTTTATTTGTTGGAAAGAAGTTTGAGAATATATACCTAGTAAATCTCTCTGATATGCATAACCTAGACATATGCTTAGTTTCTGTTGATAATTCTAGTTAGTTATGGCATAGAAGACTTGGACATGCAAGCATGCACCTTATTTCTAAACTATCTAAAAAAGATTTAGTTCAAGGTTTGCCAAAGTTGAAATTTGAAAAAGATCACATTTGTGATGCTTGTCAATTGGGCAAACAAACCAGAACATCCTTCAAATCTAAGGGCATGGGCCATGGTTTCTACTTTCTAGACCTTTAGAATTGTTTGCACCTTGATTTATTTGGTCCTTATTTACTCCTTCTACTTCTTGGAGGAATTCCTATGCATTTGTTATTGTAGAGACATTCCAGCTTCAACTGGACACTCTTCCTTTAGACATAAGGATGAGTCATATGACATGTTTGGTTCATCTGTTACAAGAGAATACAAAATGAGAAAGGATACAACATCTCTCCAATTAGAATGATCATTGGAGGAGAATTTAAAATAAAAAATTTCAATGCTTTTTGCAACAATGCTTTTTGCAACGAATCAGGAATCTTGCATAACTTCTAAGCACCTAGAACACCTCAACAAAATGGAGCAGTGGAACGCAAGAATAGAACACTTCAAAAAATGGCCAGAACCATGCTGAGTAATTCTAAATTACCAAAGTATTTTTGGGCAGAAGCCGTTAATACTGCATGTTATATTCTAAACTGGGCTTTATTAAGATCTAAACTTAAAAAGACTCCATATAAACTATACAAAGGTGAAAACCAAATATTGGTTATTTTCATATTTTTGGGTGTGTTGACGCGTAATTTTATACCCCCGCCTAACCCGGTGATGATATGAGGATAAGGGATAAAGATTCACGATCAACCAGAAGTGTTTTAACCAAATGTTGAAACGGACCGATCCAAAGGAGTCTGACCCGTGTTAGGTTTGCGTCACGCAGCTATCACCTGAAGCTATCACCTGCATGACGGCACTCATATGCGTCACACAACTCTAACCAGGCTGACACCTCTGGCGCACGCGCCCGTTGTTAACGGCTGCAAACTATTTGTTAATGATACGCGGACAAACTGTATAAAAAGGTAAGCTGCGTCACGCAGCTCGCGGCCCGTTCACGCCAGCTTACTACCTGCGTCGGACGCAGCTTTGTTCTGTTTGCCTCCTACCCACATAAATACAACGATTTTTGTGGTTTTCAACGGGACTTTTTCTCTCATTTCTCTAGACTTCCAATATTAGGCAGAAAACACTTGATTTTTGACGGCTAGGGGTTTCTCTTCCCCAAGAACTCAAGTGAGTAACTTGAGGAAGATCAAGCCTTAGATATACAGTTGAAAATTAAATAAAAATACAAAAAAAAAGAACATAAGAAGAGAAAAGAGTGGAGAGAAAAGGAAAAAAGAAGCGTTTATTTTGCCAAAAACTTGACAACAACATCTCTGGGATCGTGATCAGCTAGTGTTCCTAAATCAACCAAAACGCATAAACATCCGTCGAAATCTGAGGGGTAGGTATCATTTAAACCCTGCCTTGTTCATTTTTTGTCATTTTATCTTTGTTAAAAAATCTCAATTCTTATAGTATTTTAGTTAGTTGGTATTCGGTTTTTTTTAAAAAAACAATGTCATTTTGCCTCATTTCTGAGGTATTTCTCGAGTTTTGTTAAATTCACTGTTAACAAAAGAACACGTAATTTCTTATAAAAAAAACACACAAAAAAAGGGAAAAGAGTAGTTTTTTGAATGGTAGTTACCGGACCCAAAGAGCAGCCTTGCATCACGGCAAAGCTTACTACCTGCGGACGCAAAACTGTTCATGTCCAAGAAGACCTTACCTGGACTGGACCACTCGCGTGACGCAACTGTTTCGTGCGCACAATCTTTATTCCGTTTTAATTTGTTGTTTAAGTTACGTTTTTCAATAAATAGTTAATGAAACTGGGATATATTTTAATAAGCTCACGCCACAGTCGCGCCACCGCAACAACTAAGAGTTCCGTCACGCGACTGTTCTTCGTAGAACAGCTGCGTGACGCAACTGTCTTAAAGCTCCAGGATAATAACAAAGAGTTCTGTCACGAGACTGTTCTTCGTAGAACAGCTGCGAGACGTAACTACCTTAGAGTTCCAGAATGCTTTTTTTTATCTTATTTTAGTTTCATGTCATTAAAATAAGCGTTTAACCTCAATTCGGAAAACGATCAATAATGGGCAAATTGTGTTCTAATCAAGTCAAATCAATTAATTTACTATGATTATAAGATTTTAGGATTTATCATTTATTGTTTATTATGTTTAAGTATTTATTATTAAAATTTGGTTTGTGGCCGCCTTTAAACCATAAGGCAAAGCGGGTCTTTTAATTATATTTGCTATGGATGATGGTGAATGTTTGATGATAATTTATTATGAATGCAATGAATGAACCTAGTTGGGACGGTTAATTAAATTTTCCACATAGGAACTCGGTTCAAATTTATCGGTGTTGGTCTAATTAAATAATTTGGCTTTTCTAAAATAAAATCAATTAAAATTGTGGCTAAAAGAAGGGCCGTTTTCCAGCGTTCGTGCTTCCAACGGGCCAACGTACCCAATTCCCTTACCTAGAATCACATTAATGGTGCGCCTTGGACCAGTTTTTCAAATAATCGGCCTTGAATAAAAGTTGGGTTTAAAATGGAGGTCTTTTTTATTAACATTAAAATTGGAAAATGGTCCCCATTGCCGAAATAATGGGTGCGACTCAAAATTTAATTTATAATGACCGCCCGATTTATCGGCACTGCGACTCCCAAAAGCGTTTAACACCTGTTTTCAATTAAAAATAAAAAAAAAAAAATAGGTTTTTTGACGATCCTTTTCCGGTTTTAAGGAATATACAACTCCCGATAAAAACAAACCCACAACATATACCTAAAAAAATAATTAATAAAGGGTGAGAGGGGGCGAAAATAGTTTTGGGACTCTGCTTGGGGATTTTTGCACCCCTAATCCTCCGGTTATTTTTAATAAATAAGATAAAGTGTTGCAATTAGGATTTGAACTCTAAAAGCCTACTTTTTTAAAATAAAATGAATAGAAAGCCGGAGAAAATTTTTTAATTCGTCCGTATGTGTTTATTTGCTTTCCTTTTTCTTTCTTTAGGAGATTTTGCATTTCATACGCATTTCTCTCTTCTCACCACATTCTACCCGTACACCCTTCCGGTACTGGGTGATACAGTTTGAGGTGGATCTAGCCTAACCTTTGCGTTTTAGGTGCATCATCCAGAGAATTAACATTACTACCAACCTCAAAGCCTGTACCTTAAAGGTGCGTCAAAAGGGTAGGCCCAGCAAAGCCCGAAATCCTGTTTTGCAGAACCCAAACTTTGATAAGCCTAATATGACTTAAAGCCAATGCATATAGTTAAAAACCGTAGTCACTTCCTTAAGAAATACCCAGTTCTATTTGTTCATTGTTGTGCCGCATTCGATTTCGAGAGTTGATATCGTTCGAAATCTCAACAACCCCCTGCTGGTTGTTGAGATTAGACCAATTCGCTAGGAGAACAGATGTCGAAATTTATACCAATGGGAATTCGTGTGTGGGAGACAATAAGTTCATGGAAGGCATGCATTTCCCAACCCCGTCCCCTGTATGTTATAAACTGTACCATATGTGTGACCATTCATCGGCACCATGTAAACATTTTTTTTTCAGCCATGCATCAATAAGAGCTTAATGGATTCGGTAATGGACATTTGACCTTTTGGTCTGAGACTGGACCTCAAATTCGTTTTGAATTAATATAATGCAATCACTTATAGCTGAATTAACACCCAAAAGAAAAGGGGAGATATAAGCTGGGGTCCGCTGATTCCGTTATCATTTTTACATTTCTTGCATTATCTGAAAATTAAGTTGAGAGATTACAAAATTTGTAATAAAATATAAAATGACAATCCTGCTGGGCCATTGTTCCAAAGGCAAAAAGTAAGGATACAAAAAATATACCATAAAAAAATAAAAACAGAAAAAATCCCGCTCGAAAAAATTCTTCCATTTCCGAGGCAAAGTTTAGGGATTCATTAGAAAACTAGTGTCGATTGTAAATCCATCAAGTATGTAAATGCATGTTGCTTATGTTCCGATGCATTTTATTTGAAATGCTCACAATGGTTTTATTGTTAGGGATTCTTCTTTGGCTGGTTTTTAACCTGTTGCATGGCATCGGCTTTTCCCCCTTGGTGCAAACGGACACAGATAAACAAATGCCCGGAGAAATCGATATACCAAATACATAACGTATTGGTTA
>NW_023591768.1:794429-828120 GCF_014843425.1 Jatropha curcas
GGAAGAGTATGATAGAAGATGAGAAGACTGACTTTAGATAGAGTTAATTCGCTAAAAAGTGATGGCAAATAACTATGCCTTGATGACCTATTTGTGGAATCTTGTTCAGCATCAAATAATTAAGAAGGTGGTGTCCACTAAATGGAATGAAGTTGAGTCCATTCTTTACATTTTTTGTCATTCTTATGCTTGTGGTGGGTCATTTGGACCTAAGAGAACAGCTCGTAACAGGTTCCTGAATGTGGCATTCTATGGCCACAATTCCCATAATCAAATATTTTTGTAAAAGCTTGTAGCTAATTGTCAAGAAACTGGAAATTTAGGACATAGAGATCAAATGCCCCCTTAAATCCATTTTGATTATTGAAATTTTGATGTATGGGGTACATGACTTCATCGTCCCGTTTCCTGCTTCTTTTGGTTTACACTACATAATTGCTTCTCGTTGATTATGTTTTCTAAGTGGGTAGCCAAGCTTAAAGGCTTTGTCGCAAATGAAATGCTCAAATGTTTGTGGATTTGCTCGAAGTCTAATATTTTGCCAAAGTTTTGGAACTCCAAGAGCTATCATTAGCGATCGAGGCACACATTTTTTGTAATAAGAACAAGAAGCTCTCTTCCAAGAAATATGGTTACATCGACTTCTAGAGACTGCCTACACCCTCAGCACAAGCGGGCAAGCGAAAGTATCGAATTAGGGAAATTCAGTCAATCTGAGAGAAAACCGTGAGTCCCATAATCGAAAGGGATATGCATTTTTGCGTTTAGATATGACTCTGTGGCATATCGCACGCCTTAAACCCTATAAGTCTCCTTACCGAAATGGTTTTTGGGAAACCAGCCCCATTAAACTGATGGAATAGAACATCGAGCTTATTGGGCCCGTACAAGAGTGCAATTGGACATGGAGCTGTTGGAAACATACAGGAATTGCAATTACAAGGAAGCTGGAAGAGATTAGAAATGAATGCTTATGAAGTTCGGATTTACCAAGGAGAAACTAAAGGCCTTTCCAATGATAATTAATTCAGAAAGCAATTTTTAATTGGCCAGAAAGTTTTAACACTACTCTTCAAGATGAAATTGTCTTCCAAGGAAAGTGTAAGGTCAAGATGGATTGGACCTTTGGTGGTTATCAATATTTTTCCTCATGGTGCATGTGGCAAATCAGCAGTTTACGAGACTAATAAAATTTTCAGGTTAATGGGCACCGATGAAACCAATTCTAGAGGGATTCGATCAGCTAACAGGAGGAATATCATTGGCAATTCCTAAAGGTCAAAGGTTTCGAAGTAGGAATGAAATAAAAGAGTAGATGAATAAAAAAAATAATGAACAGTTTCTTTTTTTTTTATTATTAATTTTATTTATTTATTTATTTATTTTTAGTCATCTTCTTTTACATAAATGTCAATTCTGATTGTTTTTTGGTGCAGAACCGTTGATCTTCCTTGGGAGAGTTTAATGAATATAGAAAAATTTTAATAAGCCTTATAGCGCATGTGTGGGCTTTTTCTTATCTATATAGTCTCCTATTATTGTTTTTGACTCAAATACAGACTGAGTAAGGTGAGCAACCAAAAGAAAGAAAGGAAAGTGAAATTTCATTCAGCCCGCACCTCTCCTCCACGCGAAGCAGACGATCCGTTTCAATCTCTGTTCAGATCGCCCACGCCAGCAAAAATAAGAGCCCAATCACGTAGCTTCGGAGCCCATTCCTCTTCTTCTAGTCGCCAGTGTTCGAGAGGTTTTGTCACCCCATAGATGCGTCCCCATCTGTTTGGTTTTAGATCACAAGTCCAGCAATCAGGTAAGTTTTCTTGGACATAAATTTCAATTCGTCTGTTTCATTTGCTTGGATTTGTGTTGGGGTATTAACATTGGGACAATGTAATTAAGTTGGGGGAGGAAATTTTGAGCTAAGCAAAAATCACTTAATCATGGAAAAGGGTTCTAATTTTGCTGTAATTGGGTTCAACTTGCTAATTGTTTTGGTTAAAATTTTGCTGGGTATTGTAATAATCAGCACGTTTGTTGGGTCTTGTTAAAATGTGAGTAATTTGTGTCTAATATTTGCTTGATTTGATATTGATTTTGGTAGGCTGAAATTCTGATGAATTAGATCTTAACTTAGAACAGCCCCTTTGAATTCAATAAGAAAAACCCTCTTTAATTACTAAGTAAAGTTAATTTGGTAGCTATATATCTCTTGTCCATTTAAATAATATGAATTTAGTTATTCTTTGTTGACATAATATATGCAGGCTTCGAATGAATCATGGCATAATTTCTTGAATTGCTTGATCATAATTCACATCCATTGCTTTCAATTAAATTGTTAAACAGCCTTGGGGTATGGAGATGAGTAATGTGTGTGTTGTACTTTTGCATTTAAGGTTACTAGAATCAAAAAAAAAAAAAACAAGAAAAAAAAAACAGCAAGTAATTAATTAAGAATTGAGCAGGTCGAGGTACCCCGCTGTCCGAGTTTGCGGCAAGATAGTGTTAGTAGGCCACACTTGAGTTTGTGACTCCAAGTACGCAGCGGTTACCAATGATGACATACTCCAGGAAGTTGATAAAGTTCAAGCATCAAAAAAAAAAAAAAAAAAAAAAAAAAAAAAAAAAACAAAAACAAACAAAAAAAGACAAATTAAATAATAAATAAAAGTCAGCACTTATTCTTTTTGTGTGTGATTGCAAAATGATTTTCTATGACCAAGCGCTGTTTAACAAATAATTGCTTTAAGGCAATGGTTTAAATTGATATGGAATTACATTGCATGTTTAAAATTACGAAGTTCAAGCCTAGCTATTATGCTGTTGAAAGAAGCTGTAAATTTCAATTCTTTTATTCCCATTGATTCAGATTTGAATAATTCAACTCAGCTTTAACTTTTGTAATGTAAGTTCTTTTGCTAAAAGATGTTCTTATAGTAGTTGGTGAAGAGTTTGGGTGAACTTTCCTTTTGTTAGATTGACGTTTCTCCTTGAGGACAAGCAGATATTAATCGTGGGGAAGAAAATTTTGATGGGTTATTAATTTGTTCTGAATAACCTATGAAAGATGCTGACTATTTAGTCCATAATAATTTGGTATATTATTGATGGGGTTTGTTGGTCTATGTATTAAGATAGATGCCCATGTATTAGTTTGACTCTTATTTATTTGTCTTTTTCGGATAAAAATCACTCAAGTCAGTAGGATGAGGAGGCTGCTGGGAACTCTTTTTGGAAGATTTATCTCAAAAGTTTTTGAAGAATAGAGAGGAGATCATAGAGGATTTTATTGTTGTTAGATGTGATTTGCATTGTAATATATTTTTTTCAAGTTTCCTGTTGAAATAGTCTTTTCTTCTCTTCTAATAAAAGGGAGAGATGGGCTATTAAGTTGGGATAGTAGAGTTTTTGAGTGTAATAATTTCTGTTCTTTAGTTTGTAATGCTTGGAATGGCCATAGTGCTGAATTTCTTTTAATTCAGCTTAAGGTTAAATGGCGCAGGGAAGGGGAGAGTGGCTAGTTCTAAGAAAGTCCGAAGTGTTGTGAGAATTGTTCTTCTTTACTCATTTAAGCTCTTCAATAATTTGTTTATCTCTTTTGCAATTAATGTTTTAACTGGTATTGTTGTTCTATTTAATTAAGTAAACTGGCCAGTTTTTGAATTAATTTAGAGTGACAGGTGCTAGTAATAACTCCAGGATTTCGAAATCAAATTCCGTATTGTTTGATTGAGTTAACATTTGTTAAAGCAATTATACTGAGCTTGTTTAGTAGCTCAATTTCGAAGTTATAGTTAAAGGATAACATCTTCTTGAATAGACTACACATGTTGGTTTATTAGATTTGAATTAGGTCTTTCTTATTCTTAATGCTGCAATATATCTTTTTAATTTTAGGCGCGGTCAAAATTAGTATTTGTAGGGATTAATCAAAGCGCGTCTGTCTGCTTATCTGTGTATACGGAAAGACTAGGTTGTTTTAACAGCATTTTTTGGTAACCATACACCAATTTATTGATTATGTTAACTGAAGTCTATTGAAATTCAGTGGAGTCAGACACGAAAGAACTAGTACGACGATTGACCTTCGGCTGGAAAAATTTCTCCAATTGAATTTCCCATTTTTAAATTACTGATTTTTGCTAAGATTCAATAATTTATTCCAATCTCCCATTCATAATTCATCTTTTTATTTTTTGGTTTTAAAATATATTTTTAACCTCTAGTCCTCTGTGGATTAAGACCTTACGCAACCATTTTTTCAAAGTTCTTTAAATTGGTAAGTGAGATATTAATTTTGGCAAGATTTCGACACCGCCAATAACCTGTAATGATGCCGTTTTAGACTCAAACGTGAGGCTCTAGCCTAACGAACAAATCTGTGTAGGCTTGGGCCAAAGTGAAACAATTCTTGCTAGGCTTAGGACAGTTAATAGACTTAGTATCAGAGACTAGCCTTGTCCCTATGGCTGGTGGTGGGGAAACCTTAGTGAAGATCTTGATCCCGTTAGGGGGTGAAGTGTACATAAACCATATGAGGTGTAGCTTGGAAGATGTAACTTACCTTAGGCAAAACCTCACAATCGGCTAAGCACAAGGTAGAACGTGATGTACATAGAATAGAGAAAGTCTTAGACTAGTAAAGAGGCTTTTTGGAAGAAGTGGTGGATCATCACTCTCAGAACAAATCCGTTGCGGCTAGGCCAAAGCGAACAAATATCTTTGAGGCCTGGAGAGATGTGCGTTGTCCTTGATAGTTGTGGTGGGGGCAACCTCAGCGGATGAGCCCAAGGTGAAGTGTAACATCCATAACCAGATGAGGTTAGCTTGAAAATATAACTTACCTTTAATGTGAATCCACCAATCGACTAGAACACATGTGAAAAGTGATGTTATAAGGAATAGCAAGCGTTAGACTAGTAAGAGGCTTTGGAGGGTTGATAGAATGTCACTCTCAAGAACAAAATCCGTCGTGGATTGGACCCAAGCGGACAATAATTCATTGCAAGGCATGAGCATGGTTACAACCAATCAAATATACCCAAGTGAGGTGATTTAGAACTCTATTCATGCATCTCTACTGAATATAACATGTATTTACATTGTTCTATCTTTATCTTGTTTTTGGTTTTAATTTAGTTCGGCACATAATAAGCGGCATGTTAATTCTTACTTTAACTTGGGTGAATTATCCTTTTTAATCCTTTTACCAAGTTAATTGTTACATAATACTCATTCATCTTAAAAATTCTTTAATTCCAATTTAATGTGAATACGTGCTATTTTAAGTTAAATTTAATCCAAGACTTTGAAAACTTGAAAATCAAAGTATTAACATGATCGGTCTATTGGTAAATTAAAATAATGTATCTGAAAAACTAAAAGATGCATATTTACAACTCGGGTTCTTGAGCTTCGATGTTGATTTTGATTGTGAACCCTCCCCAAACATCATAGGGCATATGATGGCCATATTGAACACAAAGGAACAGAAATGCACTTGAGTGTATGAGTCGCCACCTTGTTTAATTATTTTAAGGTAAATAGGAAAAAACCCTAAGTGACTCCGATTTAATTACCTAATTACAACCGATTAATTAACCCAAATGTTTTACAGGCATGGTCTCCGAGCTCCGACGGTGGAATGCCCGAACTATGTCCAGTGTTGATGAACTAACCAACAAAGAATGGATTTGCAAGGAAAAGAAGTCAATTGGAACAATAAAAATGTATGTGATTTTCGACTTGCCTCGGGGTTAGATCCCAAAAAACGTGCCTACCGTACTGTTCTATTTGAATGGAAGATCAAGTCAACTGTAGTTCGATATGCCTCTTTTAAGAAGCGGCTTTGAATGGGTTATGCTTAATGCATGAGTGGTGCTGTATTGCTTTTGCTGCATTTGTTTAGGCATCTGCTGAAAATTGATTGAATTTGATTTTAGGTCATCTGATGCCAAAAATGTTGATTTTAATGCTTTTAGCAAAAGGGATTGATTTAGACAATTAGTTTTGCCAAGAAATTGATGTTTGGGCTTATTATTGCCAAAATGTTTTGTTGGGCGATTCGACGCCAAAGTGATCAAGGACATTTGTGCCAAAAGTTGGTATGGGACAGGCGTTTAGCCAAAAGATCTTAGGCAATTTTTGCCAAAAGTGAACATTCATCAAGCTTGAGGAACCTGATGGGCTGTAGTATGAGCAAGAACAGGTTGCGTTTTTTGTCACGCCAACAAATGACTTGATTCTAAGGGCCTGTTTAGCCAAATGATTGATATTAAAGGCAATTTGATGCCTAAGAATTGAGTTGAATTTGGGCGTTTGTCGCCAAAAGATTGAAGAGTGTGCAACTATAAAGGTCAATCTGTATTTGTGCAAAAGCAATTGTGTTTTGAGTTTGGGAAGCCGAAAAATTGTGAGATTTAAGTGATTTGTCGCTAAAAGTGGTTAATCTAACTTATCAAGGCAATTTGTTTCGCCAAACATGTGATTGACACCATGGCAATCTTGTTGGCCAAAATGTGGTTCGATGTTTAAGTATACGGCAGTTTGTTGCCAAAACGTAATTGAAAATTAAGAGTCTTTTTTAGCCACAATCTAATTGATTAATCTGGACCTTAAAGCAGCGCTGTTCGAGAAGTAACAGCAATTACGTAGGTATATTGCATTTAACTATGGGGAGTGGGTACTTTTAAAAGCCCGATATTGTCGGATTTAAGCTTAATTAACCAACGACTTAGTTGATAACCGGGCTTAAGTAATCATATTTAATTGAGGCAGTTCTATTTTTGCCCTAATGTATGCTGAACTATTTATGCAGTTGTAAGAGCTTATCTGGAAGTAGAAAAAGAAAGCGTCCATGAAGTGGCTAAAATTAATAGGCAGGAGTTTATTTTCATGTACCTGATTTAAATCGACGGCCACTTCCTTAACTTTCCAGGTTAAGCTCCCTCGTTAAGGGAATTTTAATTAATTTTAATTTAATTTTAAGTGACCAATTATCACACAGAAGCGAATACAAACTAAATTAAAAAAGGCAGAAAAACAGTAAAAAGAATCGTACAGGAGCGTAGGGGAGAAGAGCTCCGTCAACAGCAGACTGAGTGTCTTCAAAACGGAGCCGCCAAGCCGTTTTTTTGATAGGAAAAAACGCGACCCGGGCGCCCTCGCCGCCTTCGCGGGCGGGCGTGGCCCGCCTGGCTTGGGCGGGCGTGCCCAGCTTTTGGCCTGGGCGGGATGCCCACCCCCGCGGGCGGCATGTGTGCCTTTTCCTCTTTTTTTTCTTTTTTCGTCCGAGGCTTTTTCGGAGTTCCGGACCTCAAAAAATAGTTCCGAGACCAGTTCCGTGATCCCGTAGATTTTTCGCGGACGTTCCGAGTAATACTTGGCATACTAATAAACGGTGAACTTCCGAATGGCCTCCGGTCCGGCGGAACTGTTTGCAGTCCGAGAAAAACTGGCTTTCTGAGCCTCAAAAATTAGGTATTCACAGGCCGACTCTAGCCGCTGTCGCCGGCGGCTGCCAACCACCGCGCGGCTGGGAAGAGACTGGCTTTTTGAAACCTCAAAATTTGAAGTATTCACCCTTTTCCATTTAATGTGAATTACGTGATTTTAAGTTAAATTTAATCCAAGACTTTGTTGAAAATTGATAAATCAAACTTTATTCCATTTAATGTGAATACGTGTATTTTAAGTTAAATTTAATCCAAGACTTTTGAAAATTGAAAATCAAAGTATTACATGATGGTTATTGTAAATTAAATAATGTATCTAAAAACTAAAAGATGCATATTTACAACTCGGTTCTTGAGTTCGATTCTGATTTGATTTGTTTCATTTTAATTTCTTCCTTCTCTTTAATATAGTATATCTCTTCATCTATTTTAATTTGCATTTCTCAACCGTTATGCTCCTTCAAGTTCTACTCTATTGATAAATAATTCTAATATCTTCTATACGGTCTTATCCCTTCATATTTACATATTTCAACAGGTACATAAATAAATAAAGGGACATTTTTATTTATTAGTTATGTTATTGCATCATCTACTCACTATCTATGTATAAACTTAAACTTATATATAAACTTAACCATTCTTCATCAACTACCATTTCATAAGCAAAATAAACAAATTGAAGAGAAAGGGTTGATCTCTTTCTTTCTTCCTTTATTTTCTTTACTATGCTATAAATTAAACTAGTAAATTACATGGAGTAGATTTGCCTACACTCGATATATAAGACCACTCATATACTCAGCTAATAAAAAAAAGATTTTTTTTAAAAAATATTACTTTTCTATCTTTTTTTTTTTTTCCTAGTCAATGATAAAAATTATCATAGTTTGAACTGAAATTTAATTCATTTGGTGCATTGGTGAGCCCAAACATTGGATGTAGGTAAAATTTTTAATTTTTTTTTTCCATTTTTAAATTGATTGATACTTACATGCTTAACTTAGTATTTATAAAAAAAAATGGCTCAATGCATAAATTCATTCATATACTTTACGTAAAAAATTTTGTGGCACCTTCAACTTTTACTTTGACTATTGAATATTTCAATTTATAAAATTGTATCAATTAAATACTTTAACTTGCAAAAATTATTCTATTGAATACTCAAACTGCAAAAGTTAGATCAATTACATACTTATCAGATATTTGAAAAATATGAAAATCATTGTTCTAAAGATTATACTAACCACATGTTAAGTGAATATCTTACACATAAATACCAAAAATACCAAAAAAAAAATTATTATTAATATAGAGAGGGATACAATATTAGCAAAATTCATAACGTCATGGGCATATAGGTCACTCACAAAGTTCAGGATGCCATAAGGTTTTTTTTCTGTAAAGTATAGGGGTATATTTATGCATTTGGCCTAAAAAAATTCTTTTAGTATTATCAAGTGTTTATCATATTCTGTTTTATATTACTCTCAAAATTGAATATAAAAATTATTCAAGTAAAATTTCACTAAATATTTCTTTCCATACATGGGAGGCCCAATGAATTAGAATAACGTTGTGGACTACAACGCAGGGGCAATCCTTCTCTTTGAATAACATTCACTAAATTGGTGATAACTTTTGTGGTGGAGAAGACTCGCACTCAAGTACTCTCACTCTCTACATCTTCTACAAGAAGTGGAAGACCAACCAGACCACATTTGATGGGCAAAATGTTACTAAATATATAAGTCTATTCAATGTTATAAATCTTTTAAAAAATATCATACTAAAATTTTTTATTAATAAATATTGCATAATACAGTTGATAAAAAAAATACTTCCGCTATTCTCTTTATTTAGAGAAATTTTCCTTTTAGGGTGTATTTTTTATATAGAGAATTTTACGCTAACTAGTAACTTTGTGATGCAAGCCAAGTTAAAAAGACTAGATAGCCCTTAGACTGTATGTGTTTGTGTTAAGATTGAAGCTCAATAATCAAGGAAAGTGGCAGACACAAATATTTTTAGCATTTAATGTATGCGTATTTCAAGGGACAAGTTATCAACTCACTTTTTCATTTCTTTTTATAGCAACAGTGGTCATTTTTATAAATTTGATCACAAAATTAAAGTTCTGATATTAAAAGTCAAAATAACAGGCACATAAATACAAAGTAACCCTTATTTTTATGTTTGATGAATATATTTCCACTTTTATCATTGTAAAATTTGGCCACAACCGTTGATGTCAAGAACGAATATACGTTATGCTCAGTGAAGTTTTAAAAATGACCACGTTTTGTTTTTAAAAGTCGAGTGTGTTTTGATTATTGAAAAAGAGGGGAAATTGGAATCTACTTTTAGTACTTGTGAACTTTTTCATGGTTTTTTTTTTTTTGTTGTTTCTCTGTGTTAGTTAACGATTGTGAACTTCTGTAAGTCACTTCCATTTTGTGGCCTTGTTATTAGTAGTCGGTGCACTTTTTCAATGGTTTTTGTTTCTCTATGTTAATTAACGGTTGTGAACTCATGTAAGCCACTTTATGGCCTTTTTATTTTTAGTCGTGAACTTCTGTAAGCTATTTTATAGCCTTGTTATTATTAGTTATGCACTTTTTTAATAGTTATTGTTTTTTGTATTAGTTAACGGTTGTGAACTTCTGTAAGCCACTTTATGGCCTTTTGTTATTATTAATCGTGCATTTTTAGAAATACAGTAATTTATTTATTTTTTAAATCATTGTTATGGTTGTACTCTTTTGTAAGCTACTTTGTAGTCTTTTTGTTAATAGTAGTTGTGAATTGTTGTAAGCCATTTTGTAGTCTTGTATTATTAGTTGTTCACTTTTCAACAATTATTGTTTCCTATGTTAGGTAATAATTGTCAACTTCTGGAAGCCACTTTGCAGCCTTATTATTATTAGTTGTGCCACTATGCAGCCTTATTATTATTAGTTGTGCACTTCTGTAAGCCATTTTGTGGCATTGTTATTATTAGTTGTGCACTTTTTCAAATCTTTATAATGGTTGTACTCTTTTGTAACCCACTTTGTGGCCGTATTATTATTAGTTGTGCACTTTTCAAAATGTGAAGTTGTCACACATTTTGCTACATTATCCACTTGTTCAAAAAATTGTGGCTTCAAACTCAAACTAAAACTCGAATTTTAATACTCGCTTTCAAATTAAAACTTGTTAAAAGGTCAATTGCAGTAATTGAATTTTTAAGAAAGGCATAAGTATATGATTATAAATTGATAAGACAAGATAACAATATTACAAATTGAGTAGACAATTAATCTCATTAATTTAGATCAGATCAAGGAAACTTGGGCAAAAACTAAAAAAAAAAAAAAACAAACAAAAATGCTTATTTAAAGAATAAACTCTTTATATAGCTGACCATTTAAAGATATAAGTTCAGAGTATATAAATTTTTTCATTTTTTGGCACATATTATGTAAATGCCTCATTCTAATACAGTGTGATAGAGTTAAATAAAGAAGGTTTAAAGTGACACCCAAAGGATGCAAATAGGTAATAAATGCACTTGTTAGGATTACCTTTTGTGTCAGCTATTGTTCCCATAATTAATAAAGAAATGAAAGAATTTTAAGGAGAAAACTTCATTTAACTAATTTTCTTAATTCAAGAGCTTTTTCTGTTTTCTCTAAATAAAGAGAACAGAGTGAGTATATTATATAAAAAAAGAGTACAAATTGATTATTTACAACTGAAAAATCATGAGAGAACTAAAATGATTATGGTAATGAATTGATTACTTACAAATTTTATCTTTTAGGTCTCGTTCAACAAAGAGCTTTTGAGTTAATTTCTAGTTTTTTTACCAAGTCAAAACTCTTATCTCTATTATGATGACGTTCAGTCATATAGCTTTAGAGGTTGAGAGAGCTTTTTATGAAACATTAAACACTAACATTTAACGTTAGCTTTTAGGTAAATTTTTTTTATAATTATACCCATTGTTTTTTTCCTCTGAATTCATCCAATTAAACAACTAATGTCTTTTTTTTGTCATTTTAAGTTAAACAGCTAATTAAATAATTATTTTTATAGAATATTTCTAATTTAAACCGTTATATAAACAGCTGTTAGCTACCAGCTGATAGTTAATAGCTAACAGCTAACAACTGTTAAAATAACTTGCCGAATAGACCCTTAGTATATGTTTCAATTCTAGCACAATACATATTTCTTAACAAAAGAATAAAAATTCCAATACGTCTACTCCGAAAGTCAATTAAATCAAAAGGCAATATAAATTATTTATTTTTTATAGATATGGCTATGGTTTCAAAATTTCTCGGTTTTAAGACCATCGGTTCTAATTATAAAAGAGTAAAACTGAAACAGAAGCACTTTTAGATAGTTTATAATGGTTTTAGAACCGTTGATTCTGATTTCATTTTCATTTCGATTAGGAACCATAAATAGATAATTTCTTTCGAACTTTTTAAAAGTTTTATAATTTAATAATAATAATAATAATAATAAATCCTATTGGAAAATGACTAAACCAATTCAATAAAAAAATCTTAAAACATATATTAAAAAATTATGATAAAATAAAAAAAAGTAAATTAGAAGCGTCTTTAAAAATATCTTTTTTATGGTTCCAAACAGAAACTATTGATTTTAAATCAAAACTATCGGCTTCAATTTTAAAAATAAAGAACCAAAACCGAATTATAAATTTATGGTTTCGGTTACGTTTTAAATCCAAAATCGTTAATCATAATTTAGTTTAAATTTTAATAAATTCAGTTTCAATTCGATTTTGTCAAATCAAAACCAAATCGTGGTAATGTCTAATTTTTTTAGATGAAGAAAAAAAAAATCTTATTAGAAAGCAAACCTTTCTATGCTATATGTTTAGCCTTAAATTTATTTTTCATTTCTCCTATTTCTCTAAAAAGTTGTCAACCAAGTATAATTTAATTAGTTTTTTCACCTTTTATAAGAATATGAAGAGTGGAAAATTTTAATATTTAGATGTTAAGTAATGCATTAATGTATTTTGATGAATTGCAAATTTTGACCTCAACATTTCTACATATTTAAATAAAATATCATTAATAATATTTATAAAAAAATTTTGAATATTTATAATGAATCTTAGACCTTAAAACTTAGATTGGTGTTTCCTCCAAAAAGAAAAAAAGTTTGACATCTTTGAATTTTTTGTAAGAATTAGAGCAAAGGAAATAAGAAAGAGTCTTACCGTCTAATATTGAAGTGTTGAGTCAGGTCAATATTGGCAATGAAAATAATTTCATTTTTGGAATTTGGACTATAACCCTTAAAGTTTAAAGCACTCCTTCATTGACTATCCTGGTGGAATTGAAATTTTTTTCATAGCCAAAGGCTTTTTAATTGACTATCCTACTATAAATTTCTTTTCCTATATATGTTTAGGAAAAAAAAAAAAAAACAGAAGTTGCCATAATTTGAGGACAACTGCTTTTTCTATATTTAGTTTGTGGTGGAAATAGTGTTGGATTATACTTGCCAAGATTGGTCAATGGCCTTATCCATTGATCCAAACAATTAAAATAGAAATTTTTTAAGAATTATTTCTCTTTTATTTTATTTTTTTTAATATATATCAGAAATATCTTTGTTTTAATAAAAATTTTTAATTTTATTAGTTTGGTCCATAAGTGGAGTCATAAATCTAATCTAGCTAAGTCAATCTTAATAATGTTAGTAATTGTTTAATAAAAGATTTAATGCAGACAATAAGGTGTTGATTGGGATAATAAGCGACCTTAATCTCTATAAGAGTGAGAATACAAATTCGATATAAAAAAAAAATGCACTTTGCTGGAAGGGTTAAAAACCTTTACGCTCTACTGTCTGAAGGAGATTATATCTCTTGATTATACACAAAAAAAAAAAAAAAAAAAAAAAATGGAGTCATAAAATCTAATCTAGCTAAAGTCAATCTTATAATGTTAGTAAATTGTTTAATAAAAGATTTAATGCAGACAAATAGGTGTTTGAATTGGCGATAATGAAGCGGCACCCTTAATCCTATAAGAGTGAGAAATACAATTCGATCATAAAAAAAAAAATCGCACTTTTGCCTGGAAAGGCGTTAAAAACCTTTACGCTCTTAAACTGTCCTGAAGGAGATTATAATCTCTTTGAATTATAACACAAAAAAAAAAAAAAAAAAAAAAAAAAGCTTAATGCATAAATTTGCCATCCAATTTGAACAATTTAGCCGAATAATACCTCAGCCAAAGACATTAACAAATTTTTTTACTATTATTATTATTATTGTTATTATATTAACATTTTTTTCTTAAAATTATATATCAAATTATTAATTTTAAAAAAATGAATTAAAAATTATGTTCCATTTGGTAAGTAATTTGTTTTGACGAGGAATTATTCGATGAATACTTCAATTGTACCTATTTAAATGGAGTATATATAAACTTAATTTTTTTTAAAAAAAAAGGTTAAATCGTTAATGACTATTATTAAAATTTAAGATTTTAATTATATATTTAGCCATATAACACCAAGTGTTGTACAGTTTAACAAAATAAATTTAGAATTTATCCTCTCTTTTTTTTTTTTTTAATTTTAGATAAACTTTATGTACTCTTGTGTTTCAGGATGCATTGTACTTGTGTGCATTCCTGCACTGGATAACTGCGCTTAAAGAACAAAAGGTTGAGCGGAAGTAAGTAAGTACATATGCACAAATTTTCTAAAATTAAAACATGTAGACATGCATAAATCGTGGGTCCAACTTGATTTAAATAAAGCCCAACTCTAATGGATGTTACAGCAACAGATGGCTTTTAGTGCTTTTATTGGGATTCTCAAATCACTGTTCCCATTAACATTGATTTCAGTAATACTTTTAATATTATCTTCCCTCCTTAAATTTAATGTTACATCCGTCAAAAAAAAAAAAAAATATTCCATCTTTCATTTTTGATTTATTTCAAAATATAATTTTTTTATATTATAAATTAATTTTTAAATTATTTATTATATTCTAAAATTATTTATTAAATATTCTTATTAAATTTTATTTTAAATTTTTAATAATCTCATTACTCTTACTTAACTCTTACTTATTATTTCAATATAATAATTATTTATTTATTATTTAAGATGGGTAGAAAAGTTATATAAATAAAATTATTATTTAACCATAATATAATTGCTACTTTTTTAATCTCTGTGAAAATAGAAAGGCGCTTTTTGGGATGGAAGGAGTAGTTTTATTTACATGACATTTAAAAAAAATTAATTATTATATTTCAATTTTATTTGTCTAAATGTTTCCACAGAATGTAGTTAATTATACTTATTTTTTATAAAACTAAAGTAATTTAACTATTTTATTAATTTTTATGAAAAATTAAAATGTAGTAAATTTAATGGAACATAGATGACATATATAATATGGATACTCTCTTTGTCCATAACAAGTATTATCATTTAAAATTGTTGCATAATAATTTATCTCTTCTTCGAAACAAATAAATTCCATAAAATTTTATGAAATTATTTAAAGATTTATATTTTTATGTTTAAAAAAATATAGATTTCAATTCTAGAAATTTAATTCTATAGAATTGAACATAACTATATCAATTCCATGAATATGTGAAATTTTCAAATAAATTCTATAAAACTAAGTGATAAAACTTTTTATGACAAAACTACTATTCTCTTTTTATGAAGTTAAATTTTTAATTTTTTTACTTATTTAACTTATTTATTTTATCACACTTGAACAAATTTTTAATCTTTTTTATTTATTTTATCACACTTGAACAAATTTTCAATCTTTTTATGAAGTTAAATTTTTTTACTTACTTATTTAAATTTATTTTTTTTAGAAAAAATAATTTCTTATTATTGTGCTTTTTTATTTTAATATTTTCATATTTTATTTTAATATTTTTAGCATTTTTTTACTATTGAGAAGAGAGATTCAAGTTAAATATACATTTATCACTAAATTAAATTTAATAATTTTATCAATATTATTTTTTATATATTTAGTTTTAATAAAAATATAAAAAATTATATAGCATAGCATAAATATAATTGATATTTATTATTTATTTTATGAAATTACTATTTCAAGGATATTTTAGGAAATAAAAGCAAATAAATTTTCAATTATGAATTTATAAAAGCAAATAAATTTTCATTTAATGAATTTATTTCAATAACATGATTATGGGGAATTCATTGAAATTACATATTTTAAAATTAATCATTAACAAACATGAAATTCATTCACAATTAATTATACTATAGCAAATAAATTTTCAATTATGAATTTATTTCATACATGATTATGTGGAATTCAATTGAATTACATATTTTAAATTAATCATACCAAACATGAAAATTCATTCACAAATTAATTATACTATAATTCATTATTTCATATTTTGAATTTATTTATACCACAAGGCACGTAATGAAACAATTTATTTTTCTAAATAATAAAAAATATATTAATTTGGTTAATGACAAATTTTTTTCACATTATTACTTCTGTTATTATATTTAATATCAGTAAAGTAAAATTAAAAAAACCTATTAATAACATTTTAATATTCTCAAAGCTACAGATATTTGTGGATAAATAAGTACTCTAAAACAATGGTATTTATCAAAAAAAGGAGTATAATATAATTTTAGCAATATTAAGAAATATTTGTGTCCAAACACATAATTATAAAAATAATAATAATATTTTCACCAAACTTTGAAAATGGCTTTAAAAGGACTAAAATTCGATCTTTCTATATCCAAACAGTTAGCACTTTGCTATTTTTTCAAACATAACTCATTTTAAAATAGTCCATTTTGTCCCTGTATAAGTCATTTTAACAATATTGAGAAATGATTAATACTGCCGTCAACTACAATACTTATCACATTTGTAATTTTAAGGAATAAAAATTTTTTATTCATATTTACCCTTTGTATATGATAATAATTATTGCTTCAATTTAATAGTTTCTTAGAGAATTAATATTAAATTAAGCATAATATAGTAAATTTATCTAATAATTTATTATAATTTAGACAAATTTAATTATTTTCTTAAGGGACGTGAAATTCCAAATGTGACAACTATTATAGAACAGACGTAATAATATTTTTTCAATTTTACTCTTATTTATATTAAAGCAAATTCAATTTTCTAAAGGGTAATTAAATCAAATTAATGAATATTTTATTATAATTTAGAAAAATTAATTATTTCCTTAATCATCATAAAATCTAGAGCAACTTATATCTGTACCTAATTGATATACATTTTATGGATAGAATATATTTAATTTTTAATAGAAAGTGTATATGTTTTTTTTTAACAAAGGATCCCATAGTAAATTGAAGAAAATATTATAAATGTTAAAACAATTTTTTTGAAAACAGAGGGATGAAAATATTAATTAAAATATAATTTAAATTTAAGAACCTAAGTATATATAAACGAGTATCCCATTGGTAAAATCTCGAATATTCCATTTAACTTTATTTTTCAGTCCACAACAAATTGTGGTACCAAGCCTATCAATAAAAGATTTAAACAAAAAAAAAAAAATCCCTAATACTTTATAATAATAATAATGATAATAAAGATAATAAATTATAAGAAGAAAAAACGAGGGCCGGACAAAAAAAACATCATTATCAATGTTAAAAAAACGTGAGAAATCTGGTTTGCAACATACAAATTAATCTCACGACAATATAGCCCACAAAAAAAGCATGCCGGCCATTTGCAGTATTGAAACTTCACATCCACAGCAGAAGAACAAAATAAGCGCAAAATGAGAAGACAAGAAAACTATCATCAAATATCAGAAAAAGAAAGATTTGAAATAGTCGGTCATCGTTCAGTTGTCCATTCTGAAACATAAATAAAGCCATTCATATCCTCAGAATCCCATCCAACTCTACTAGCTAAGGAGAAAAGAAAAAACATAGGCAACTCCCCCATAGGAATCAAAGATACCCAACTCAGATGCAAGGACAAAATGATACGACACAAACGCCACAAGTACCTTTAAAATATTTCGGTATCTATATATGTATATTTATAAAAATATATCTAGCAGTTGATTAGTTCAGACAGCATTAAGCATCTGATTCAGTGCAACGGAGAGCGAGGAATGCGAGGCCGAACAGGTGTCTTTGATGGACTCACCCTGCATACACAAACATAATACAGAGTGACTTAGAAACTTTTAAGATGTTTGTGGCATGGAAAAGTGCAGCATTCCAGCAGAAACCCAAATGGTTCTTCCAATACTAACCTTATTGGCAAGGATCCCAGAACTGCACCGCTACAGTTGAGTGCTAAAATTGCACTTTCAGCCTGCAAGAATTAGAAAACAACATAAAATGCACTATTATTATCCGCGTGACAGTTTGAAAACCAGCATAAGAAAGATGCTTATGCATAACAACCAATTGGACATGAGAAGTCAATAAGATATAAGCACAAAATAGGTAATAATTCATCCAGATGCATTGAATTTGATCATCCAAGATCAATCGCCAATATAACATAAAGATTAATTTCAATGCACCATAATGGATGTACAAGAACATCCTAACGACCTTAGAAGATGGTAGTTTAAGTTCTAAGCAGATATTCATGTTACCCGCCTACTTTTGATGCTATTGAGAAAAGACATTTTCAAGTACTGTCTAACTATTCTGTAGTTTTTATGACGAGCATATGTGAAATTCACCTTAAACTTAAATAACATTTCGATAACACTTTGAAAAAGTGTTTTTTGCCAACAGCAATTATAACAGCAATGCCAAACTCACCCATTATGTGCTAGTATTAGCCAAGTAGGCATGTCTTATAATTGAAGTAAGGTCATTCCTCTCTCTCTCTCTCTCTCTCTCTCATGTGCATACTTAGTGTTCCACAAACTATCTCAGACTCAGACTCAGACTCTCTCTCTCTCTCTCTCTCATATGCATACTTAGTGTTCCACAAACTATCTCAGACTCTGCTCAGCCAACAAAAGTAAGGTCATTCCTCTCTCTCTCTCTCTCTCTCTCTCTCTCTCATGTGCATACTTAGTGTTCCACAAACTATCAACCATATTCTCAAACCTTTATGAGAGTGTCAGCTTAAAAAATCTGATTGTATAATCATGTTCAGCATCAAAGAAAAAGAGCACAAAGCAACAACATCAAGGATGTAATGTTAGCACAATAACATAAAATTCCATTAAGTTTATGAAATTCAATTGAATTCCCATATTATCATGTTTGGTATGTAAAATGAATATTGTCCATTTCAATTCCATGAACTCAATTACATAAAACTGGACATAATTAAACCGTTTTCAACAAATTGGTGGAATTTCCACTAAAATTTTTCTAAATTTATACAACCAAAATCTCAGACCAAAATGCCCATACTCACATCCTCTCTCTCTCTTTCCTCCTCTTCTTCTCTCGTTCCTCTCCCATCTCTTTCACCTCCTTTCTCTTGTTTTCTCTTCTCGATTTATTTCCTTCTCTATCTTTCTCCCTCCACGTCTCTCTTTTCTCTCACTTTATTCTCTTTTAAAGCGTATCTAGGAAATTATCATATACTTAATTTGAATTTTAGATTTACTCTAAACATAGATTTTGTGGAATCCAAATGAATTCCATCTTTTAAGTTCACTACAGCATACATGGAAATTCGTTTATACGTGAGTTCTATCCACAACTCATTTCAAATGCATTCCGCACATGACATTCATTTAACAGCCTTAGTCAAGTAAAAGTGGAAAACATGTTTGGAATAGACTCCAGCTTTAATGAACTTAAAATGTCAGCTGAAACAAGTACAAACCTCGTAATATAGATTAGGAAGTGGTATTCAGAGGACAGAGAACAATTTTTAGATATTTATAATTAGCCTTGTAACATAGTGTTTTTCTTACACCTTGTTTGAACAAATGAATTCCATAAAATTTTGTGGAATTCATTTATAAATCTATATTTTTGTGTTTGGAATGAAAAAAAATTTAAATTTCAATTCTAAGAATTCAATTCTATGGAATTGAACATAACTACTCCAAATTCTACAAAAACAGGTAAAATTTGCAAATGAATTCCACAAAACTAAACAATCCAACTCAACTTTTTATGACAAAACTACCATTATCCTCCTACCACAAAACTAAGCAATCAACTTTTATGACAAAACTACTACCATTCTTCTTCTACAAAGTAAATTTTTCAATTTTTTACTTATATAACTTATTTATTTTACCAAAATTCACCAAAACCATTTAAAAATTTTATTTTTTTTAGAAAAATATTTTCTTATCATTGTTTTTTTTTTATTTTAATATTTTTCATCTTTTGTTTTAATATTTTTTTAGTATTTTTTTACTATTGAGGAGAGATATTCAAGTTAAATATACATTTATCACTAAATTAAATGCGATAATTTTATTAATATTTTTTTATTTATTGATAAAAATATAGAAAAATTATATAGCATAACATAAATATAGTTGATATTTCAAGGATATTTTAAAAAACAAAACCAAATGAATTTTCAATCATGAATTTGTTCCATATATGATTATTTTGAATTCAATTGAATTACATGTTTTAAATTAATCATATCAAACATGAAAAATTCATTCACAAATGATTCTACTAGAATTCATTTACAAATGAATTCCATATTGTGAATTCATTTATACCAAACGGAGTGTTAGTCTTTAATGAATGAAACATCACTTGATTAGTGAGTGGCAAGGCTTGTTTACCTAGTGCAGTGTCCCTCTCTCCCTTCTGTTAGTCCAGTATCAACCTCCTTGACTTACCAAATTCTCTTAGTTAATCTGATCAGCTTAGTGAAACCTCCTGATCCTAAAATCCCCTTCCATTGATTTTAACTCTAAAACCAACCAATTCCTTAAAGATCTGACCACCATAAAAGCACTAGCAGGCTAGTTGCTGTACAAGTCCTACATCAACTAAATGCATCATAAATTTCATCAACCCATAGATTTACCCTTAAAACCTACTGATGTTTGTAGCAGGACTTCTCACACTGCGATGAATATTTTTGAATCAAGAGACCTCAACCTTCAACTATTTCTGAAATAAGATTATCAGCTAACAAGAACCTATTCAGATGCAGTCATGTATGCTAAAAATAAAAAAATAAACAATACATACAAAGAAACTTCAATAAAAGGAACAAAACGTCAAGCTTCAATTGCATAAGCTATCTGTAACGAAAGACTGAAACACCAATTTGGATACAAACTCTTAACAGTAAGACAACAACAAAGTAGATAACATATCTATTAAGGGTATAATAGATTGCAGCAATATATCTATTAACTATTGTATCAATACTTCAGAAGAAACTCCATGCGTATAATTGTTCAATAACTAAGAAAAAATGCTTTGCAAAGACCAATTACCACTGCGAACTCAACAAAAGCAATCCGAGTTGAATGATGATAGTCTCCAAGAAGCCTCAAACGGTGAACCTATTTAGAGCAAAATGTTAAATAAGTTATAGTCCATACTCGAAAGATAGTAGTGTTCATAGTTCCTTTATAAAATAAAAACAAACCTCTCCACATAAAGATTCAAAGAAAAGTCTGACATCTGCCTGAGTAACCTTCATTAAATGATTGAAAATAAATCAGAAAAGAAAAAGACCAAGAAGGGTTCCAGATATTGCTGTTTTGAAGATTCAGAACAATTCTCAAGATTGTACAACTTCCACAATTACCTTCTTGTCAATATTTGTACAGTAAACAGTTCTTGCACACATCTCACGTTCATCTTCCGACTGTAGAATGTGTGATCATGATTAGACAGCCAAATACAACTCTATCATCAATTCAATTGCTAAAATGGACAATATACAAAATTGATAGTTATATACAAATTCTCACCTGTGGCAAAAATGTGGGGTTAACAGGTGCAATTGCAGTTTTGGAAGGCAGCACCCTTAGTGGGTAATATCCAAGCACAGTACCAGACAAATTTAAAGCAGTCCTAGCCCCATCTGCAAGCACATCTCATAAACTATTAAACATGTTCATCAAGACGGATGAGGTAAATTCGTTTTCAGCAGTACCTTCGTCAGTAAACTCAATGAAGGCAAATCGGAGAACAGAGTTAGGATCACCACATATACGACAATCAACCACCTTCATGAAAAAGAAAAGAAATTAAATAATCTCGAACAAAAACCCATCGTCAGCAAAATTGAAAGAGCTAAAATTGGAAAACAAAGTTGGATACCTGTCCACAATGAACAAAGAGGCCTGCAAGCTGCTCTTCAGTCACCTATATAAGAACAGAGACATAATGATTTGACAATCAATGTACAAGCACTCATAAAAGGCATAAAGAAGTCTCAATGAAAGGAAATGAGAGGGGAAGAATACAAGAGCCATATGTAACTTTTTACCTGTTGATCAATGTCAGAAACATAAACGGTTCTCCTGATTATCTCCTCACGCTGCGCCATACTTGTCCTGCTATTCATTCTTCTCCTTCCTTGACTATAATTGTTCTTCTTCTGTAACAAGAACATAAACACCAAACATGAACGAAATAAACAAATAACAAAAAGAAAGGCGAATTATACTCCATTTGGTTCCAAAAAAAATGCTTAAAAATGATCAATTTTTTCACTATATAACTCTATATCCAAATAAAAATAATTTCATAAAATCAGTCTTCTCTTTGCATTGCTCAGCAACGACAAGGAAAAACATTTAATCTGAAAAAAAAAAAAAAAAGGAAAGGAAATCAAACATACCCTTTTAGTATTAGTTCCATTGGCATTCCCAGGATTAGTTTGCACTGCGAAATTGTTAGTGTAGCCAAACCCATTACCCAGATACCCATGATTGTTAATAAGCGACGGAGGAACAAATTCTTCAGCCATGGGATTCAATTTTGATAAAATCTCGACCAAATCACTCATATCGTTCACCCCATTAGATTTAGCCCTTTGAAAACATTTAATCTGAAAAAAAAAAAAAAAAGGAAAGGAAATCAAACATACCCTTTTAGTATTAGTTCCATTGGCATTCCCAGGATTAGTTTGCACTGCGAAATTGTTAGTGTAGCCAAACCCATTACCCAGATACCCATGATTGTTAATAAGCGACGGAGGAACAAATTCTTCAGCCATGGGATTCAATTTTGATAAAATCTCGACCAAATCACTCATATCGTTCACCCCATTAGATTTAGCCCTTTGAATCTGATTGGCTCCATACCCAACAGATTTTGCCATCATCTGCTCCTGACTGATGTCGAACCCGTTATGCATCTGGTTACCATTAGTCCTGCCATTGCTCAAAGTGGCCGCCGCGGTTGCACTCTCTTGCTGCTCACACTTGCCATTAACACTCTGATCATAATCCTGACCCTCAAAATTTGATTCTTTAGAGTTGACCACCAGTTCGTTTCTGGGTTTTGATCTTTCGAGATCATTTGTTCCCTTCGATTCCCATGATACTACAGTGCTATCAAAATTTTGACCAGAAGTGTCATTTCTAGCCCCAGCATTCTCAGCAACTGCCATGATCAAAACTCACAACTTTTGTATCAAAAGATCGCCTTTATTCAGATTTCTCTACAAAACTTCTCCTCTTCTTTTCTGTAATTGGTAAGTTACCATTTTTATTAGAGAAACCCAAATTTCAAAAACACTCAAATGATAAATGCAAAATAAAATAGAAAATTACTTGTCAGAAGACCACATACCTGCCTTATCTAAATGGTTTCCATTGATGGAAATGGAAGAGCAAAGCAAAACCCACTTGACGATCGTCTTTGTTGGAATGAAACCAGAAAAGATAGAAACAGACTCTATAACACAATCTTGATGAAAAAAATAAATAAAGAGATGGGTAAAACAGAGAGCAACTTTTGCTTTTTTTTTCTAATAATTTTTATATTAGATTTAATTAATTTTTTTAATTTGATATTATTGATTTTAGAGATGATTCTTCCTCTGTAGATAAAGGACAGTTGTGAGAGAGACAAGAGAAGAGAGAGAAGGTTGTTGTTCTTAGGATCGTCCGTTTGTGCTGCTCTGCCTTTTTGGACCTTTTTCACAAAAGTCCCAAATTGATGATACATTGCATTGGGTAAGCAAAAAAAAACCATGACCATGACCTACCCATGCCTTTTTTTATTCCATAATTACCCATTTAATCTGTTCAAAATTCACCCATCTCATATGATGTATGTATGTATGGTGCACATGTATCACCATGATGATCATATTTTGTCCATACATGCAAAATTAATGAATGACTTGTTCAACATTAACCCCAAATATATATCCAAAAATTTAGTTGATGGAAAATGTTGAAGAGTTGGTGAAATTAGGTAGATACCATATTCATATCTATTTTGTATTTTTTTTTTTCAATTAAAGCAAATCACTTGATTGCCTTTAAATCCTCAAATCTGTTGCTTAAAAACTTATCAATTTTAAATTATTTCATAACTATTAAAGTTAGAAAATAAATATTGCCATTAACTATAAATTATTAGAATGATCCATGCAACATATATTATTGACTTTATATCCTTTTTTTCATCATTTCAAATCTATGTACTAGTAACTAAAGATTATACTAAGTAAAAAGAGACAGATCAATATTGATGACTAATGTAAAATAAGTTTAAACGAAAACAGTTTTCAATTTGAAAAATATGACATGAAAGATTAGAAATAGTTTTTGTTCTATGATCTTTTTATTGTTTAGATCCTGATCATAATAAATATTACTTATATGCTAGATTTTGTTAATTTTTGCCTCCTTTTTGTAAAACAAAAAAGTTTCATATAAGTAAACTTATTTAAACATTTAAAATTTATAATTTAGTTATGTACAAGATAGGACTATAGGTGAGTAAAGTTACATATAAATTGCTCGAGATTAAACTAATTAAAAGTTCATTTGATGAGTTTAGTGCCAAGTACAAGCATGTTTATCAAGTTTGTTTAATAAACAAGCCGAGCTCAAGCATGAGTTTAAGTCCATAAAGGGGTAAAAAAGCACAACCTCAAATTTTCAACTTTAATTGAATTTAAATCAGTTTTCTTCAGCTCGAATTGTATTCAAGCTTAGAGTATATTTTTAATGGGTTAAGCTCAAACTCAATCTTGAATTATGTATCTTTAACATAAGGTTTATTGATAAATATTTTTCTTATCTTTGACATATGATTTATTATATATTCTTATTGTTTTAATTAATTGCAAAAGAATAATGTTATGTAGTGAATGATGCATTTGAGTATACTATTATTTTACTAATTTAAGAAATCTTGTAGCATGGTTGTCAGTTTCAATAACTTTGGATTTTGATAAAAGATCATCCTTGTCCAACTAATTAACTTATACTAAGAGAACATTTGCTATAGCTGATTCAAACAATTAATATCTCATATACTCAATAGTGTTTTAACACCCATCAACTGGACCTAGAGAAATATGCGGGCGGATGTCACATTTGATGCTAAAGGCACCATTTTAAGATACAGATTCAAATCTTCTACGCTAAAGATAATGGGTAAATCTTTTTTTTTTTTTAATTGTGTTTGAAGTCTCACAAGTCTAGCAGGTCCATGGTTTTACTTAAAAAAATGATTTGGGAGAGTCCCGTAGAAAAACTACAAGGGTTTCCCCCTAAAAATTAGACTTAACTAATAACTTGTGAAAAAGAAAACACTTCTAAACCCAATCTCAACAATCCATCAACTCCAAAAATCTGATATAGATCAAGATACTTCAATATCAACTCACCATTAATATTAAGCCTTATATAATATCCATATATGATTTCATACAACATATCTAGCTAAAATCCATAATATAACATTAGCGCTTTATTTTAAGTCTATAAGCTCGACCCTTGGAGTAGCTGTGAATATTCAAATTTTGAGGCTCGAAAAGCATATTTTTCCGGACTGTAAACTGTCCGGCCGGACCGAAGGCCATTTTGGAAGTTAAGGCCATTTTGGAAGTTCACCGAAAGTATGCCAATATGGTACTTAAAACGTCCGGAATGTCGCGAGGATCGCGAAACAGGTCCCAGAATATTTTTCTGAGGTCCGGAACTCCCGAAAATGCCTCCGGAGTGAAAGACCCGAGGGTCGCCGCCGGCCACGGCAGCTCCTGCCGCCGGCCAGGGCAGTACCTGCCGCCCTAGGCTCGTTTTGGCCTATAAATTGGCCTCTCCCCCTTCATTTTTGACTTGCTCAGTCTGTGTTGACGGACACTCCTTCTCCCTCACGCTTTTGCGATTCTTTTCTTTTTATACCGTTTTTTGCATTTTAATTTATTTTTATTATATTTTTGTATATTTTGTTGTGATATTTGGACACTAAATCAAATAAATTAAAATTAATATTCCCCAAGCGAGGAGCTTAAATCTGGAATTAAGAAGTGGCCGCCGATTAAATCAGGTACGTAAACAAAACTCTGACTATTTAATTTCAGCACTTCATGCATATTTCTCTTCTACTCCTAACAATTCTATAATTGCATAAATGCATTCATGTTATTTATTTTAGCAAATAAACTGCTTTGATAAAAAAGAAAAAAACATGATTAAGCTTAACGCCCGATTAATTAATAATCGTGGCAGTTAAGCTTAAATCCGACAATATTGGCCAAAGAGCCTAGTTAATTAATAACAGAGGCCTAGTTAATTAATAAGCTCACGATTCAATGCCTTATCTTCGAATATAAATAATGCTGTTTTAAAGTCCAAATTGATTCAATAAATTGTGGCTAAAATGCCTTAAATCAACACGTTTTTCGGCAAAGACCTTAAAATCAACCATTTTGCGCGATAATCGCCTAATCTCACTTTTTGGCAAACAAATTGCCTGAATATCGATATATTTTGGTGCCAAAAAAGGCCTTAAAATCAATCCTTTTAAGCGGAACAAATCGCTTAAATCACACATTTAGGGTCAAAGAAACAAAATCGCTTTTAAATGAACCATTTTGGCAAAAATGCCTCAAAAATCAAACAAATTTGGCGGACAAATCGCACTTTAAATGTACAAATTTTGGCATTTAAATGGGCTTAAAATCAACAATTTTTGAGCAGATAGACCACAAATCGCTTAACGATGAACCATTTTGGCACCCCAAATGCCTCAAAAATTCAACAATTTTTGGCGACAAATCGCTTAAATGATTCAATTTTGGTCATTAAAAATGCCTTAAAAATTCAACAATTTGGACGCGACCAAATCGCAACTTTAAGATGGAAAAACCGATTTTTGGCACAATGCCTCAAAAATCTGGACAATTTTTGGCGAACAAATCGCTTTTAAATAATCATTTTCGGTACAAATGCCTTTTTAAAAAACCAACACAGTTTGGCGCACGAACTCACGCCCTAAAATCGGAATCAAATCGATTCTTTTGCAAAATGGCTAGAACTAAACAAAAAAAATGCACCAAAAGGCATTTAACACACCTCATTGCATTAAAGCACATCCCTTTCAAAGTCCTTTTAAAAAGGCCTTATCGAACTACGTTGAACTTTGATTCTTCCATTCAAACGGAAGTACGTAGGCACTGTTCGACGGATTTCAACCTCCGGGCGCAAGTCTCGGAAATCATCCAAAAATCACATAAAACATCTTTTTCATTTGTTCCAATACCATTCATTCACCTTTGCCAAAAGGATTCATTTCATGGTAGTTCATCAGCATGAACATAGTTCTCGCGGATCCATCTCGCGCGTTTGGCACCACCATGCCTCTAAACATTGGGTTAATTAATCCTGAGGATAAACTAGTGTTAATTAAAATCGGCCAAGTCCCACTTAGGGTTTTTTTCCTAGTTTACCCTTAAAATAATTAAACAAGGTGGCGACTCACCACATCACGTCATTTCTGCCCTTAGTTCCACATGCATCAACGATGCCTTATGATATTTGGGGTAGGGGTTTCACAGTTGGCGACTCTTGCTGTGCCGGGAAAAAAATTGTAATTCATTTTGCATAAGAGTGGGAACTACACATTTTGTAAAAAAACTAACCGGCCTTTCTTTAAGGTATTATTTATGTTTATGCTTTGTTTGTGCAGGCGTTACTCTAATCAATGAATCAAGTGTTTTTTCTTACTATCCTTAAGAATACTTGATATGGAAATCCGGACTTAATTAATGTGATTAAGACATTAAAACTTCGTTGATTTATTTGGCACTATTTGAGAATCTCCTTTTTCTCATTGCCTAAAGAAATTGAACTTCAAATGAATTCTCCTCTTTCTGTTCAAACTTCTGGATCTGGATAGCCAAAGTAGCGCTTGATCCGGCAGGTCTCTTTATTTAGCTGTCGACGGGACAGCCCAAAGCGTCCTCCCTGTTACCGCAAAACCATCCCTAATCCTTGTTGGGGGTGCCACATGGCGTTATGCCGTAACGTTGTTGACCCTCACTGCGAACTCCTTGTTTCAGACATGTTGGTTAGGTTATATCCATACTCAAGGTTTCAAGGCGTCCAGTCCCTTAATAAGCCGGATTCTCTATTTGTGTCATAGCCCTATAGACCTGATCCTTTTAGGGACTGTATGCCACCCGTGATATTGAAACGCGACATTTCTTCATTAAAAAAACAGATTATGATGTGTTTGTATGCGCATGTCACGACGCTCATATCATAAAACATTGGGTAAAAACACATGGAGACACATCAAAAAAAATATATTTCTCTTTTGGTCATCACAGTGGACAAAGAGTCATTCTCTTCTCATATCAGCTACCCTGATACTTAACAATACCCTTAATCCAGTTACCCTCATACTTACAGTACCCCGTTCAAGTGTCAGCTACAAACCTACTGTGCTTTATCCACCGACCTCATTCAAACGTTCAAAACTACAACCAATGGCATTTTCATTGTCTGGACATCCAAAACCTCATGAACAAATGGAAGACCACCTTATAGAACAAATGGAAGCAAGAATGGAAGCTAAAATGAATGAGGCATTGGTTGCCCAAAGAATTGCTCTATTAGCTGAACTAGGCGGTAGTAATGGAAATGAGGCTCCAGTTGGGGGAAATGATAATGCTGCCTCCAATCAAGGACTGGTGCTGCATCTGCATCCTCAAACCCTATCCCTAACTTGGAGGACACGCCCTCCAAAACCGCTTCTGAGTTAGAAGCTCAGAAAATAAGAGAAAAACTTGAATTGTTGGAAAGGTCTGTTACTGCCCTTAAAACACACAAAGAAGTGGTGGACATGGACTCCTTGTCTCTGTTCCCCGAAGCAAAAAGACTACCAAACAAGTTTCAAAAATTGCCAAACTATGGACAAGAATTTGATGGAACTACTTTATCTAAAAACTTCACTTGAAAAAATGTATGTGGGTGCCCTTAAACCCATTTTGGATGAGCCAGCGAGCCTACCTTGCTCGTTTGTTCAAACAATCTCCACCCGGTGCCGTGCCATTAAAGATGCGTTTGTCAGTCTAGACCGGTCTAAGATGAAGCACTTGGGAAGGACATCTGTAATGCATTTCAACTCACAGTATGCAGCCTCCTCGTGGCATAACTGGGAGCGAGGCATGCATTGGAATAGAAGATATCGATGATTCAGACATCGAAATCGTCAGGGAAAAAGAGATAAGAAATATCATATCTGTCACACCGCAACTTTTTTTTTCTACCGACGAATGTCGTTGTAAAGATGAGACTAGGTTGAATGGTGGTCTTCTTGGGAGCTGCTTATATTGTGTCCTTCCGGAGGTTGTCTTCGTGAGATTAATTTGTGTAGTATTGTTTGCAAAACCGGGAGGACCATACTTTTCGTGTCTAACGTTATTATATTTTGCATTCCAACCTCACTTGAAGACATTTATGTTAATCAATTTTTAGCAAATATTGTTTGGAATTGTTGGTTTGGTCATGACCGCGCCCCTCGAGTGTATTTACAAACCCGGTCATCAAAAAGGGAGCTATAGAAACCACTAAACCTAAAGAATCAATTGCAACCTTTCTCCTCGTTCCTTTTACAGATGGGGTTTGGGAGAGCAAGGCCGCCCAAATGCTTTAACCGACCTTCTGAAAGCAAGACAGAGTGGACATAATAAGTAAAAGAAACTACAGCTGTCTACCAACCACCAATTACAACTCACATACCTACCATCGTTTCCAGTCGCTCAATTGCCACTGCTACGAATGCGTAGAAGAATTTACTTCAAATGGGAACAATTTGGGAAAAAGAAGACCCCGGGGGACCTCGAGATTACAAAAAACCTAGCCAGCTCGGAAAAAGGTCACGAAGTGGCAAAGCATCACCCCACGAATCCTTTACGCTGCTGGCAAAACATGGGAAAAACATGCGACAAATTGGGCAATCAGTCAAGAAGAACATTATACTGATCTCGGGATGCCAATTCCATTTCGGTATTCGAGAAGCTGTCAAAAGCAAACTAACATCAAACTTTGGAGGCAAGAACCACCACCCAACCCACTTACCAAGGAAATTTTCAAAGCCAATGGAATTACTGTGGAATACACCAACACGATGCGGCATAAGGACTGAAGCATGCTGGACGCTTAAGAACCGCAATCCAGGACTTTGCGTAGACAAATGGATTCAATTATTTCGAGAAGTAAACCAAACTGATTAGCACTACAAACATTAGCAGAAGCAAACCCAACATTAGCACTAATCCCTTGCCAAACCATGGGGTAAATGCTATTGTTTCTGACCAGGAATTGATCGATCCTTTCGACCTATTCCTAGGGATGAACGAAATCTGTGTCCTAGACCTGAATGACCTGACTGAGGAGGTCGATGCTATAACCAGAAGCGAGAGACAGTATGAACCATTAGTCTTGGACAAAGTCTCACATAACCCTTACCAAAGGACTGATGAACCAAAGGAAGATCCAGTGTTCTCACAGTTGAAAAAGACACAAGCTAGGGTTTCAATTTGGGAACTTCTAGCATCTTCCTTTCCTCATCGCCAAGCTCTTTGCAAGGCTTTGAGTCAACTTCAAACATCGGTGGAAGTCAGCCCTGAAGTGTTGGTATCCTCACCCAATCATCAAAGATGCAAAGCATCGGCTTTTCTGATGATGACTTGCCCAAGGAGGGAGGCAGTCACAACAATGCCCTTTACGTC
This sequence comes from Jatropha curcas, assembly GCF_014843425.1. The sequence continues at coordinate 825,093 of NW_023591768.1, forward strand.
ACGGTCCAGACCAGAGATAAAACTGTGCCCATGGTTCTCATTGATAATGGGTCAGCACTGAACCTCTGCCCACTAAGGGTAGCCAGCTGTCTGGGATTGGAAGAAACAGACTTCGTTCCATCGGATCAGATAGTAAAAGCATATGACAGCACCCGGAGGGAAGTATTGGGGGTTGCTACACTAAAATTGACAATTGGGCCAGCCATAATGGCTCAATCGGAGGTTACGTGTCCAAGTTCATTTGAGTGCCCACCAGTTTCAACCTGCTTGTTAGGGCGGGCGCCATGGAATTACACACACTGGATACACCACACCAAGGCAATACCTTCCTCTTTGCACCAAAAGGTCAAATTCCCCCATGAAGGTAAAATTATAACGGTTCAAGGGGATGATTACAGCCAGCTCAAGAAACCCAAGGGCCAGTCTCTCTTTGAAGTCAACCCCGAAAATGCCAATTTCCCCCTCTCGGGATTTCAGTATGACACTGTGCAGTTCATAGAAGGACAAACTACTAACTCTCGAATTCTCTTTGATTTCGGGACGGTGCAAATAAACTGCATAGTTCCTTTAATGCTGAAGATGTCCTACCTGCCGGGAATGAATATGTGAATAATTGGCAAGGTCCGGGGAAAAGACCTACCCTACGACAAGCATGGAGTGTCGGTTGAATGAAGGGACCTTCTCTCGCTGGGTTATTAACCTACTGGACTGAGACCGTGTGACTGAGAAGACCAAGAAGAGCATATAAAGAAGAGAAAAACATTCTAGGATTTGCCATCACCATTTTTTTTGACTTTAAACAAGTTTACTTCTGGCAAATGGAGAGACGATTCCTTATCGTAGCTTTCCATAGCAACCGTTTTACTTTGCCGGCTGCCTAAGAAGATGCTACCTGGGTTTTAGGAAATATTCTCTGATGTTTGGCGCCAGGGTTTAAACGATAGTGTAGGGTAACGACGCCCGAAATAGAACTAACGAGCCTGAAATAGTGACTGAACTGGAAGTGGAAGACTTCATGCAGCCTAGTCTCTTTGATGAGGTTGCAATCATTACAGGAAATGATGGGACCAAGACCTGCTGAGCCTGATCAAGCCAAAAGAAGGGCCTCTCACCAATTGGTATGCCGAGGAGGAGCGCGCTGCTGATAAACCCCCTCCCGAGTCAAACCTAGAGTCAAAATCTGTAATCAACTCTTGTATTGAGTTCGAGTCTGACCCCGAGTATGAAACCGAGTCAGAGTCTAGTTCTAGTCTTGAGTCGTCTGTGTCGGATTTTGAAAATCCAGATTTCAAATTCTTCAAATTATTTTGAATTGTAATTTTTGAAGACGATTCTTGTCGATTATCAAAATAAAAGGCTTGCAAAATTATCTGGACTTACCCCGCATGTCTATTCCTTTCCAAGCCATTTCCCAAGCCAAAAATAATTTGAAAAAAAAAAAATATTTGAAATGAAAAAATGATTAAAGAAAAAATAATCAATTGGCAAAAAAAGAAAACGAAATTACATACATGAAACAATCTGACTGCCTTTGTGAAACAGGGAACAAGTTCAGTGAATGCTTAAAAGAAGTTTGCTGATTGCTTCATATTGGAAGGGCAAAAGTAGTGACATCACGGGAATTGGACCCAGCAATAGTGGTGCATTTAGTTTCCAGTATTACCCTGAGGCTAAAAAGCCCAATGAAACAGAAAGCAAGAAGGTAAAAAACAGGAATGGTCCTTGATCAAGGGAGGAGGTAGCCAAGCAACTGTGCAGAATAAGGTTTCCATAGAACCATTGCTTACCACCCAACATGGTTTAGGCAAATATGTTGCCGGAAGGCATCCACGCCAAACTACACGGCTCGACTGCACTTCGGAGCACGCGTCTGTCCCATCGCATGGTTGCCGAAGAAAAGGATGGCAACATCAGAATGTGTGTGGGGGACTATTCGGAGGGATTGAATTAAGGCAACGTTCTACGTTACTCAAGTTTCAATCTTTATAAGTATCAATTATTTTATTATAAAAAGTAAACGATGAGGCATTTTATTGACACGAAGCTCGCTAGTCTCGCCTTGACACCTAATGAGAAGCATAGTAGGAAGTCGTCAGTTTATTTAAGGGATCTAATTTATTCTACCTTGGTTTCGACCTAAATTTCTCATTGGTTCTCACTGTTCGAATGACTTATGTTAGCTTGTTCGTATGCCGTATTGATCTAACCAAAGATGCTGTGGAGTGAGACAACTGGGCAAAAGTCGCAACATAATAGAGATTCCATGACACATCAGAATCTTGCCAACAATAGCTGCCAACATGGGTTACTTCATTTCCATTCAAGTTCATTCAAAGAACGCAGACAGGTAAGTATTTCTACTTACGCGTTACTTTACACTTTGATGACATTTTGCTTAAAAAGCAAAATTCATCCCAAAGTTGTCTGGCAAACATAAGATGGCTCAAAATTTGCCCCCTTAGAAAAGGTTTAATGGATGATACAACCTTTTTTGCTGTAAAATTACAATCAAAATAATGATGCACATAGTTGGGGGTGGTGGGGCCAGACCTCACAGAGGGCCCTGCCGGAGAGAAGAAACAATTTGGGGAGGGTCGATTCATGACGCGACATCGCGATATCCCGGGTTGGTTTCTTCGGGGGGATACAACAACTCATTGGTTTGTGGGATCTGTCGTAAGTGAGTTATTGTGCGCATTTTGCGTGAAGAGAACTTCCGGGCTCTCATATTATTAAAAAATATAAGAAGCTATACTGTTAGAAATGGCGGTGACATATGATGGCCTCCGTGAATTACGGGAGCCTATTCATAGAAGGTGGCTCTGACAGGCCATCACCCTCTCCATAAACATTCTGGAAATGTGTCATTGAAGAGTGAAAGCTTTTTGTGGCCACTAAGTTTACTCAACGCTTTTATGAGAAAATATAGCGAGCAACCCCTACCTATTATTGCCTGAATGATTTGGTTAAAATGGTACAGCTGCTTGTGTGCTTATTACATTAAAAGAAAACATGCAGAGTTAATTTT
>NW_023591768.1:828620-851517 GCF_014843425.1 Jatropha curcas
AAATTAAGGAATACTCCACAATCGGACATAGCTTGACAAGTCCATGTAGGATCCTTGATGAGTAGAGCTGACGAACCATAGAAGTTTTGATTGGTCACAATCCATTTCATGATCATGTGATTGCATTGCAGAATTTGCAGCCAAACTGGATAATTCAATGGAATGGGATGTGAGTGAATCCCTTTTTAGTCAATTTATTCATTAAAACTCACTTCCTCTTGAAATTTTGGTCAGTTCCCAGGTGAAATTAAACCACCCTTAAGGAAAAAATGCGAACATCAGGAAATTTAAAGGCCATGTTGATAACAAGAGGAAGGGAGATTAAAGGAAATTTGAAGGAACACTCCATGGAGCTGCCAGCAAGCAATAACAAAATCAGGGAAGAGGAAACGGCAAGAAAAAGGGGACAGTGCCCCAATGAACATTAATAAGGCCAAATCGTTAAGGAATTTGAAGATGCCTACTTCTGATAGGAAGAATGTCACTTCAAGAAGGGACTGTCCTAAAAGGGAAGATTTTGGTTTGAAAAGAAAGGTATGACTTTATGTTTCAGATATATTTTTGAATTCAAATTCTTATTGAAGTGACCCTAATAAATTACCTGGTAGTTAGATCTAGTTGCAACTTACTCATGTGTCTCATATGTATAACAGGATTTCTTTCAATCCAACCCAATAAACGAAAGCTGAAAAGTTCCTAACTCATGGGAAACAAAGATGAAGGGCACGAATAGAAAACGAATTGGGTACTTATAGATTGATCTTGGAACACTGGTTGTATCTGGATCATTGAAAAGTGCTCTATGTTCCTTGAACTGGTGCTTAGCAAATCTAGTTTCTGTAGGGAGGTTGGATAATGTTGGTTTCAGTTTTTAAGATTTGGTAATTGGTATTTTTTCATTATACAAACATAAAGTACTATTATGGTTTCTGGTACTTTGATTTGATGTGTTTTGTTATCGTTTATATAATCTTAACTTGAATTTATTTGAATCCCGAGTTTAATGCCTTGAACACAATTATAGGTAACTAAACATTTAGTGCACATAGATGAATGTTCTACTTTTCTCGTGTGGCCATCAAAGGTTACGGTCCACATACTGCCACAGAAAGGATTTTGTTGAGGTTAGTGAAATGGGTGAAATCCTTAACTCAATTGGACTTCAATGACTTGGAGTGTGTGTAATAGATTGCCTTCAAAGATAAAGGGCAAAACTCTACAAGCACACATTAAAAGGATCCAAGCCACAAGAAGCAGTGAATTTGCTTGAACTACTCACACACTTGATATATGTGGCCCTTTTGATGTTCCTTCCTGGGGGTGGTGAAAAATATTTTAACCTTATCGATGATTTCTTCACGATACGGTTATGTATATTTACTGCTTGAAAAGACTCAATTAAGTGATATCCTTGAGATATTCATTAAGTGTGAGGTGAAAGGTGCAGTTAAAAGAAAAGTTAAAGTGTGAGAGTTCTGATAGAGGTGGTGAATATTATGGTAAAATTTAATGAGAATGGAACACGTGTCCAGGCTCCATTTGCAAAGTTTCTTGGAAATCATTGGCATTTGTGCCGCAATACACAATGCTAGGCACACCTCAGACGAATGGTGGTGTAGCTGAAAGGCGGAATCGAACTTTAGGAAAATGGTTAGGGAGTATGCTAAATAATTGTACTGTACCTTTATCATTATGGATGCATTTGCATTTAAAGACTGTTGTATTTACTTAAATAAAGTTTTCCTAGAAGGCAGTTCCTTAAGACCCCTTATGAACTGGCTGGACGGGAAGGGAAAACCTAGTCTGAGGCATCTTCAATGTTTGTGGTTGCCTAGCGGAAGTAAGGATATAATAATCCACATTGAAAAGGAAGGCTTGATGCTAAAGCGCTTTAGTGGATTTTTCATAGGATATCCTTGAAGATCAAAAAGGCGGTACAAATTTTTATTGTCTAAACATAGTACCGAGAATTGTTGAGTTCTGGTAATGCCTCGAGTATATTTGAAAATGGCCAATTAGTGGGAGCAGTGAACCACGTAAGGTGAATGTACAAGATATTTAGATTGAAATCCAACTTCAGATGGACTTTCCTAATGTCTCTTGTTCGATTTTTGTTCCAACTTGTTGTATCACGGTTTAACAACAATGGTTAGAACAACAAAACAACATTCCTAACCAACAAAATGAACCATATAAATGATGAACCAGCAAATATGAACAATTCACGAATGATAAGTAGGTTTTCATAAGAAATAGCATTACGGAAGGTTCACAAAAGGCCAAGAAGGCTAGCTATTTCTAGTGATTATGTGGTTTTACTCACTTGATGCATGAATGCTGGGAATTTCTCTTGTGTGAAGGAGTCCAGTCTTGCTTTTCCAGGGAAAAGCCATCGGGTAATGTGATAATTCTGAAAACGTGGTTTAATGCCATGAAGGGAAGGAAATGCAATAATGCTGATAATTCAAAGTCTGGGATTTAGTCGAGTTGCCTGACGGGGTCAAAAACAAGTTGGTTGTAAATGGGGTTTTGAAGACCAAAACGGGACCTCCTCAAGGGCAACATTGAAGATTTTAAGGCCAGACTTGTTGCTAACGTTACACTCAGAAGGATGTTCATTGATTATAAAAGAGACCTTTTTCTCAGTTTTCCAAAAAGGACTCTTTAAGAATTATTTTTGGCTTTGGTGGCTCATCTCATGATTCTAGAGCTTTCACCAAATGGATGTAAAGACAGCATTTTCTTAATGGTGACTTAGAGGAGAAAGCTATATATGGACCAACCAGAGGGTTTGTTGGTCACAGGAAAAAAACTTTGGTTGTGTAAGTTAAAAAAATGTCAATATATGGCACTTAAAGCCAAGCTTCCGTCCCAATTTGGTATTCTTTAAGTTCAATAACATACCCATTCCACTTTCATATGTTCTAATAGAAAAACACCTGCTTGATCGGCCTGCTATTTATATAAGGTCAGGTGGGAGCAAAAGCCTCATTATGTATCCCCCCCCCCCAGGGCTCGGACAATCCGGGGCAGGTCCAGCCCAAATCCAACTCCAAACATTCGGTTCAGAGGAGATTCTCGACCTCCCAATCATTCATACAGCTCAATCGGTCGAAACCGAAAGGGATCCCCGGAAATCACAGAAAAAATCCGGTAGGAGTCATTTGTCAGCTCGCCCAAGAAAAGTGGAAGGTGTTGGTTAGTTGTCCCAACCAACCTCTCGGCCCAAAGCACCCAATAATTCCTTGTGATATCATTTCTTATATTTGAATGACATTATTTTTTGCTGCGAATGATGTTGGGTTGTTGCATGATTTAAAGGGTTCTCTAAGAACTTTTGAAATGAAAAGATATGGGAAGGCATCCTTTGTTATTGGAATAAAAATATTTCCATGATAGATCACAAAGACTGTTAGGATTGGTCTCAAAAAGCTTACATTGATAAGGTACTAGAGGAGATTCAGAATTGAAAAATACTCCGCAAGAATTGAGTTTTCCATTCGCAAAGGAGATAGGTTCAGCGAAATGCAAATGTTTCTAAAAATGATTTGGAACGTAAGAGAATGGAGTCTATTCCATATGCGTCAGTTGGTTGGGAGCTTAATGTATGGTCAGACATGTACTCGATCGGATATTGGTTTTCCCTGTAGGCAATGTTTAGGGCGGACATCAAAGTAAATCCATTGGAAAGCTGCAAAGAAAGTACTTAGGTATTTACAAGGCACTAAGGATTCATAAACTCACTTATAGAAAGTCCAGCCATCTAGAATGGTGGATATCGGATTCAGGACTATGTCGGTTGTGTAGATTCAAGAAAGTTCTACCATTTTGGCTACTTGTTTTTCTAGCTGGAGGTAGCAGTATCATGGAAAAGTGGAAAGCAGTTAAGTCATTGCTACTTCCACTACGGGAGGCTGAATTTGTGGCATGCTTTGAGGCCCACTGTTTCATGCCATTGGGTGCAAACTTGTCTTAGGTCTAGGCCATTGTCGACAGTAAGCTAGACCGTTGAGAATTTACTGTGACTAATTCCGCAGCTGTTCTTCTTCTCTTAAAATGACTACGGTTTACTCTAAGGGTGCAAAGGGAAACATGGATTTACATCTATCTGTGAAGAAGATGTGCAAAAACACAAGGTCAATTAATTTGATATCAGGTATCTGATTATAGCGGATTCGCTAACTAAAGGCTTACCGCCCAAAATTTTCGCTGGGCATTATTGATAGAATGGCATTTATTAGATAAGTCCTTGTTTAAGCATGATGTTCAGACTTGTATATATTACTCATACACTATTATGGTTATTTTGTTCATATTATTGTTACACTGAGAATTCAATATAAAGTTGTATTTTTGCTTATTTATGTGTTATCCACATTAATAGATGTATACAATAATGTTTGAGTGAGATAACATAACATTTGATTGTTGGACATGTATTGTTTGTGAATAGTTTCCCATAAAGGTTTATTGGAATTGATAGGTCTGTGACTATATTGAAGGAATCATTTTGATTTATGACTTTTGTACCGCCATAAAATCCGATCATCTTAATTTCTAATTAGGTAAAAACATGATAGACTCAAAGAAATGCACATGGTCCAAGTGGGAGATTGTCTAATTATTAATAGTCTATATGTGACCCCATATGATTAAAGGGCTGAGTTTTTAATTAAAGGTGGCCCAAAGATGATGGGTTATTGGCTTAATGGAATAAGAGCCATTAGGGTTTTTTAATATCCCTTCCTCTTTACCTTATAAAAAGTAAATGTAATCGACAGCTTTAGGGTGAACACATAGAAAAGAAAACAAATAAGAGAGCTGTGACGGATGTCTCAAACACCATACGGTGATAGGCTTGTTTGAGGAGAGCTCGATAAAAGAAAACTCCCGTAGTTGTTAGCTTGTTGACTGAGAGCTCATAAAAAGAAACTCCCGTAGTTGTGATTTATTCTCTAAACCATTGAGGAGGAAAATCTTACAAGACAAAAAAGGCCAAGAGTAAGAAACATAGATCTGCTATTACTGTGAAGAATCGAATTGCTGTAATGAAGGTAAACTCATAACATAGATCTGCGATGGATCAAAGGTACGCTTCCGTTTATGTCTATTTCTATCAAACAAATTCTATGAATAATAAGATCTAGACTATATTAAAGATTATTAACACTCATGTAATGGACCATTAACCCTATGGAAATACCAATAAAAGTATTATATTTTTAAATCTTACATTCTTCATACAACTTATTGGGTTATAAAAGATTTACATAAAATATAAAAAATTGAAAGCTGATAATAGAATTGAAGGCATTATTGAAAGGTTAAGATTTAAAGGCCCATGTTCGCCCAATTTAATTTTTGAGCTAACTTTTTAATCTTTTTGATCAAGTTAAACTCTATCTATTATTTAATTGTAGCGTTTGGGGACATACAACTCTTCTATTTTTAGTCAACTTTTCCTAAAGCGTTGATAGAACTTTTTACTCTGAAATGTTAAACACTTTAATGTTTAGCTTTTAGTTTTAATTACAATTTTTTTTAACAATTTCCACTACACACCATTTGTTTTTTCCTCCGCAATTCAATTAATTAAAACCACTAGCTATCATTTTTGTTAATTTTAAGTTAAAAACGTTAATAAAATTAATTATCTTTTTACCTAAACACTTTTAATTTAAATATCTATGCATACCCCACTCTTGCAAAAAAATTTAAACAACTAATAGAAACATTTAATAATTATTACAAACTACTAATAGCTTATTAAAAACAATTAATATTGCTGAATAGACTAAAAAAAAACTAATTAGAGGTTACTTGACCCCATTACAAGAGGAAGATTAAATATTGAGCTTTGGAGGCAGAGAATCATAATAACTTGTTTTAAAAGTTTTATAATAACTAAACTTTAGAATTTGTAATTTAAACGACTCAAAAATTTAAAAGTTTAAAATTTTAGTTGTAATTATATTAAGTTTCAAAAATTATCAACTATTATATATTGAATATTAAATTGAAAATTAATTAAATTGACCAATCAAAAAATGTAAAATAATTTAAAAAAAAAATTTTTTAAAAAAAGCACAAAAAAAAAAATAGAATGTTGAATAAATAAGCGCTCAAAACTTTTTCAACTAGTTTTCTTAATATTTCAAATAACGAAAAATCTGAGAAAATATTTTTTAAAATAAAATATTTTTTAACCAAATAAATAGAGCCCAATAAGGGAAATTAAAAAAAAAAAAAGTCTAAATTCTATCTTTTCTAAAGATTTTTACCGCAAGCAAAAAAATTATGGCGTTCAGTTTTGGTAAATAAATAAATTATAGATAAATAGGTATATTATAAATCAAAATTTACTAATATTTAATTTTCATATTAATTAAAAAAAGCAAAATCATTATTTTGCTATTAAACTTATCATACCTTTCCTTGTTCTTTTGTTCCATTCAACAAGGACGATTCGTCAAGTGGTTTTGCTCTTGCTCTTCCATTCCATCTAATGGAAACCTTTAGGTTCAGTATGCGGTCTTCTTACAAGTAATTTCTATTTTTCTTTGGATTTATCATCTGGGTTCTATTGAAATTTTTGGTTTCTTTCAATAAAAATCTAACTTGATCAATTACAGAAAAAAAGAAGAGAAGTTTTGTGTGAGAAAATTGAATAAAGGCGATCCTTTGATACAAAAAGTTGTGAGTTTCTGATCCATGGCGGTTGTGAGAAGCTGGGCTAGGAAATGGACGCTTCGGTCAAAATTTTGATTTAGCACTCAGTATCATGGGAAATCGAAGGGGAATACACGATCTCGAAATATCAACACCCATAAATGGGAATCGGTGGTCAACATAATGAATCATAATTTTTCAGGGTCAATGATCATTGATCAGAAGTCAGTGTTTACTGGCAAAGTATGTGAGCAGCAAGAGAGTGCAACTGCAGGCGGCCCACTTTTAGCAATGGCAAGAATAATGGTCAGTAACCAGATCAGACTGGTTTTCGCATCAGTCTGTGAGCAGATTTGGGGTGGCGCAAAAAATCTGGTTGGGCACGGGACCAATCATCAAAGGGGCTAAATCTAATGGGCCTGAAAGATATGAGTGATTTGGTGGAAGATATTACCAAATTGAATCCCATGGCTGAAGAAGTTTGTCCCTCTTCGCTTGTTAATCATCACGGCTATCTAGGGTAATGGGCTCGGCATACACTAACAAATTTTGCAGTTTGCAAACCTAATCCTGTGGAACGCAATGGAAATAAATTACTAAAGAGGTATGTTTGATTTCCTTTTCTATTTTTTCAGATTAAATGTTTTGCCCTTATTATTGCTGAAAAAATGCAGGGAGAAGATTGATTGTGTGGAGTTCTATATTTTTTATTTGGGTATAGATTTATATAGTGAAAAAAAATTGATTCATGTTTGCTATTTATTTATGTTCATTCTTGTTTTAGGAATTTATTTTCTTGTTCTAGGAAAGAACAATTTATTAGCCAAGGAAGGAGAAGGATTAATAGCCAGACAAAGTATGGCACAGCGTGAGGAGGTATCAGGAGACTGTTTATGATTCCTGACATTTGATCAACAGGTTAAAGTCACATATGGACTCTTCTTTTCTGTTCTCATTTCCTTTTACTGAGATTTTCTTTATACCTTTGATGATTGCTTTGTACATTTGATTGTCAAATCATTATTTATCTGCGGGTTCTTTATATAGGTAACTTGAAGAGCAGCTCGCAGGCCCTCTTTGTTCCACTTGTGGGACAGGTATCCAACTTTGTTTCCACGTTTTTTGCACTTTTAAATTTCTGTGATGGTGGATTGTGTTATAGCTTGTTAATTGTTTCCTTTTCGGCAAAGGTGCGTTGGATTGTTCGTATATTTGTGGTAATCCTAATTCGGTCCTTCCCGATTTGCCTTTCATTGAGTTTACTGCGCGAAGGTATTGTTGAAAACGAATATACCTTATCCCCACTTTTGACAAACACGTCCGTTCAATAGTTTTATGAGTTTTGTCTGGCAGGATGGGGCCTACGACTGCTTTAAATTTGTCCGGGGGACTGTGCTTGATATTACCCACTAAGGGTGGCATGCCTTCCAAAACTGCAATTGCACCTGGTTAACCCACATTTTGCCACAGGCCGAGGACTTAATAATAACGAACAATGTCAAATCTGTCTGATTTTAGTGTTTTAAGTATTTATTAAATATTTAATATTTTAGATTTAGTTATTATAATACTCTAGAGATTGAATTAATGGGTGGAGTTTTATTCCTTATATTATGGCTTTCTAATGTTATTCATGATCGTGCATTTCTACAGTTCAAGGAGATGAACGTGAGATGTGTGCAAGGACTGTTTACTGTACAATATTGACAGAACGAGGTTAATTTGGACAGTTCACAATCTTTGGGATTGTTCTGGATTCTTCGTAAAAACTGCAATACTCTGAATCCTTTCTTCTTTTCGTTTCCTTTTCTGATTTTTTTCTTTGTTCATTGGAATGCAGGTTAACCTCAGGCAGATGTGAGACTCTTCTTTGAATTCTTCTCTGTGGAGGAGGTTGTGATGGTTTAAAGGAACTCTGACACTTACTGTCTTTCAATTGTGGACTATACCTTATTTAAACATTTTGCTTTAAAATTAGGTTCACCGTTTTGAGGCTTCTTGGAGACTATCATCATTCAACTCGCTTGCTTTTTGTCGAGTTCGCAGTGGTAATTGATCTTCTACGAATCCTTATTTCTTACTCTATGGAATGGATATGGCTTGGTGTTTTTTCTGAAGTATTGGCACAATAGTTTTAGATATTATTTTCTGCAAATCTATTTATAACTCTATTTCTTTTATATCTTATTATTCAACTTTGATTTGCCATCTTACTTTAAGAGTGGTATCAAAAAACTGGTGTTTCTAGTTCTTTCTTACAAATATGGCATTTGAAGCTTTTATGATTTATTCTTTTCATTGAACGTTCTCTGTATATTTTTATTATTATAGTACATAGGACTGGATCAGAATAGGTTCTTTGTTAGTTTGATATTTCTTTATTTCAGAAATATGAAGGTTTGAGATTCTCTTGATTTTACAAATATTCATAACTGTGAGTGAGAAGTTCCTGCTACAAACATTTCAGTAGGTTTTCAGTGTAAATCTTACAAAGTCTCTATGAACTTTTATGATACATGTAGTTGATGTGGACTTGTCCAGCAAGTAGCCTACTAGTGCTCTTATGGTGGTTAAATCTTAAGCAATTGTGGGGTTTTTAGAGTTAAAAAACAATGAAAGGATTTGTGTAAAGTTTGAGGTTGAACTAAGGAGACGAAGGGGAAGAGGACAATGGACTATTGTCACCCTTGATTACTAGGATATCAAAACTTGTTCTCGGGTCCTAATTAATCCCATTCCCTAATCTGTATTACCAAGGTTTTTTAATTTGTTTTAGTTGACATGTTTTTGTCTTGTCATACAACTCTCATAGCTAAGGAGAATGAAGAATTTCTCTTTTTATTGTTCTCTAGGCTAGAAGTGGGGATCAGCAGGAAACAGGATGAGGGAATAAACAAAGTATGTATAGGATGTAGGGAATTAATAGTAAGTTCATTTAAAGCTGGCAGTCCATTCCAAACATTGTTTACCACTTTTCTTGACTAAGGCTGTGCTTAGTTTAATGAATGTTTATGATGTAGAAAATGCATTTTAAATAGAGTTCTGCATAGAAGGCAAGAAATGAATTTCCCATTGTTTGGATCTTAAAATTTCGTAATAATAACATGAAAAATTTCCTAAACATGATGGAAGAGAAGAAATAGAGAGAAAAGAGAGACGTAGAGAGAGAAGGGAAAATAAATCGAGAAGAGAAAACAAGAGAGGAAGAGGTGAAAAGAGATGGGAGATGGAAGGAGAGAGAGAGAGGAGAGAGAGAGAGAGAGAGTGATGGAGTGGCATAGCTGGATACTCAAAGGGCATTTTTTGGTATATACCAGGAAAAGGGAAGCCAGCTAAGGAATCATCCTTGGGAATTGAAAGAAAAGAGGCAGTTACATCGTCAGCATAGTTGTTTACTAATTCTGTGTTATATATAGTGTACGGTTTTGGGAAAGGGGATATCTTTTTCTGTATTCTATGTAATCAGCATTCTTTGCTGTATCAGGCTCGTTCCTGGGGGTTTGTTCAGCAATCATTTTATCCTTTGTTTTATTTTATCCTTTGTTTTCCTTTATTGCTTTCCCTAAACTCTTGTAATTCAGCAAGTTCAACAATACAAATTAATCCCTCTCTTCCCTACAATCTGTTTCTTCTATTTCCTGCTAAAATATTGATTTCTCTGGTTGGTTAACATTCACTGATTCTCCATCAGAGAAAGAGGATGTGAGTGGATGATGTCCATTTTGGTCTGTGATTTTAGTTGTACAAGTCCTGGGAAATTTATTTGGAAGTCCACCAATTTTGATGAAATTGTGATAGTTATGTTCATTTTTATATAATTGAATTCCTGGAATGTGGAAATGGCAATTATGAATATAAGTGAATTGATTTAGACAGTACTGTTTATTTGTCTCGTGCCCCGATTCATCATTTCTCTGAACGTGTTTATTGTTTGCTTTGCAATCAATCACATAAACATGCAGTTTCGTATGTTTGAAGTTTCTGCTTTGCAATCAATCACATAAACATGCAGTTTCGTATTTTTGAAGTTTCTGGCTTACGTCTTCATTGAGGTTGAGTTTTCCCTTTCATTTTATGTTATTGAGTTACATCTTTGATGTTGTTACCTTGTGCTCTTTTTCTTTAACACTGGATATGATTATATGACCACATTTTTTTTAAACTGATGTTCTCATAAAGGTTTAAGAATATGGTTGGTAGTTTTTGGATCACTACCATGCGTGTGGTCTCTCTCTCTCTCTCTCTCTCTCTTTTTAAACTGATGTTCTCATAAAGGTTTAAGAATATGGTTGGTAGTTTTTGGATCACTACCATGCGTGTGGTCTCTCTCTCTCTCTCTCTCTCTCTCTCTCTCTCATACTTGTTTATATAAGAGATAATGGGGAACATGAATGTCTGCTTAAAACTTAAACTACCATCATCTGAATGTTGTAATATCTTCTTGTATGTCCACTATGTTGAACTGAAATAATCTTTATGTGATATTGGCCATTGATCTCGATGCGTCTGGAGGAGTTATTGCCTATTTTGGGCTTAAATCTTATCAACTTTTCATGTGCAATTGGTTATGCGTAAGCATCTCCCTTATGCTGGTTTTCAAACTCTTGCATGAATAATAATGTACTTTATGTTGTCTTTTAATTCTTGCAGGCTGAAAGTGCAATTTTAGCACTCAACTGTAGTGGTGTGGTTCTGGGATCCTTGCCAATAAGGTAGTATTGGAAGAACTATTTTTGTTTTTGCTGGAATTTGGCCTTTCCCTACCACAAACATCTTAAAGTTTCTAAGCCACTCCATTTTTTGTTTGTGTGTGCAGGGTGAGTCCATCAAAGACACCTGTTCGGCCTCGCATTCCTCGCTCTCCATTGCACTGAATCAAATGCTTAGTGCTTCATGGACTAATCAACTGCTGATATATTTATATATATATACATATGTAGATACTGAAATATTTACAGGTACTTGTGGCGTTTATGTCGTATCATTTTGTCCTTGCATCTGAGCCCGGTATCTTTGTTCCAATAGGGGAGTTGCTTATGTTTTTTCCTTTTCTCCTTAGCTAATAGAGTTGGATGGGATTCTGAGGATATGAATGGTTTTATTTATGTTTTACAATGGACAAGTGAACAATGACTGACTTTTTACAAATCTTTCTTTTTATGATATTTGATAGTTTTCTTGTCTTCTGCTCATTTTGCGCACATTCTGTTCTTCTGCTGTTTTGAAATTTCAATGGTTAGTTTCCCTATCTTTCAGTATTGCAAATGGTCAGTCTGCTATTTGGTGGGTTATATTGTCTCGTATATGATGCATTTTAGATCAAGGTAAAATTACTATTTAAGTCTCTATTATCGCAAAATGCGCTATTCAGTCTGCTTTTCCTCAAAATACATTATTACATTTTGAGTTTTTGCCATTATTTGTATTGGAAAGGCAAACATACCCTTCTTTTAAACGTTTCTATTTCCTCTCTCTCCTTAAAATAGTTTCCTCCAGCAATAATTTCATAAATAAGGTTGACAGTAAGAAGATGTCCGCAGATGCTTCTCCTTGAATGAATAATTTCCATTCGTAAGATGAAAAAGGAGCAATACACTAAAAGGCATATTGCTTGTTTCGACCTAGAAATCTAAAACCTTTTAAAATAGGGAAATACCCTAAAACTAGGGGAAGACAAGTTAAAGCTTAAAGCTTGGAGTGCAGTTATAGAAACAGAGAGCAAGAGAAAAAAAGGAAAATGGCGAATCTCCATTGCAATTCCTTCTCTCTTCGTGACTCTCTTTTTTCTCTGTATAATAGGTTCTAATTGGCTGTCGGCTGCTCCTTGTTTTTTAGTGTATTGATCTTTCTTTAAATTAATTTGTTTGCTGTGAATATTGATAACGACTTTTATATAAATTCCAGTTGGATATTTTCGCAGGCAATCAAATTTTAAAGCGTCACATTTTATTTTTGTTTTCTAAAATGTGAAAAGGTTGGAGAATCTTCAAATGACATGGAGAACTTTTAATTCTATTGGTCTGATTAAAAATATCGTTAAGGATAATTTGATCTTATTTTTAGTTAAATTTTGATAGGTTATATTAATTTTCTATTTGAATTTAAATTTAAATTCTATTAAAAATTTTAATATAATTATAATTAGAAAATTGTCTAATAATTAATATTTATAACTTTTAATTTTATTGATTGATTTAATATCATTAAGGATAATTTAATTTTGATCGGTTGCATTAATTTTCTATTTGAATTTCAATTCTATTAAGAAGTTTAATATAATTTTAATTAGGAAATTGTCTAATAATTAATATTTATAACATTTCCTCAAAAAAAAAAAATATTTATAACATGCTACATAATATAGTTTAATTTTAATTGGTCATATTAATTTTCTATTTAAATCTAAATTCTATTAAGAAATTTAATATAATTCTAAATAGAAAATTGTCTGGTATTTAATATTTATAGCATACTACCTAATGTGGAAAGCTAAACATCTTCCTCTTGCTAGTAGAATTACGCTTACGAAGGCTATTCTTATGGCTATCCTACTTCTGTGTTTCAGACGGTTTCTGTTCCCCTCTCTATTTGCATGGAGATTGAGAAGCATTGCAGAAAGTTTATTTGGGGATGTAATTAACAAAAGCGAGGTCTTTCGCTTATTAGATGGGATCATATATCTATCAGCCTAAGGAGTCAGGTGGCCTGGGATTGAGGAAGCTTCAGCCCTTTAATGATGCATTTATTATTAAGCTTGCGTGGGGTTTCATTGTTAATAATAATGCTCTATGGGTGCAAATGTTACGAAGAAAGTACACCAAGGGGATGACCTTTTTCCTGCTTAGTTCAAAACAGTGGGTTCCTTTTGGCTTTGGCGGAACATTGCTCGTCTCTGGCCGGTCATATTGCAGGGTGTTTACTAGTCCATCGGGAACGGCAAGACCATTCGCTTTTGGCAACACTCGTGGATTCAGGATATTCCCCCCCTTTGGACCCTTACTTCTGTCCCGATTCTGCCTGAGGAGTTCGATAAGGCATTTATTTGAGGATATTCTTCCGAATGCCATCCTTGAAAGTATTGCTGGATGTGGAAGTCATGTTTTATCTAAGTTTGAGGATTCGGTATTCTTGGGTCTTTCATCAAGCGGTACCTTTTCCATCAAGTCTGCTTATACTGCGTTAAGTAGTCATCTGTGGGTGGATAAAGCTGCGATTTTGAAGATGTTTGGTCTTGGCAAGGGCCTGAGCGTATCCGGACGTTTCTCTGGATAACTGTTCATAATCGCTTGCTCACTAATGTTGAAAGGAACCGTTGTCCCTGGGCCTCTAGCTCAGCCTGTGCGATTTGCATGGTTCATGATGAAACGTTTCTTCATGTCCTTAGGGATTGTATGGTGGCTCGTAGACTGTCTGGTTACTCTGGCTATGAGCATGGAGTTCTTCTCGATTATGGAAGTAGATAGGTGGGTGGATTTCTACTATTGCTTTGGCAGATGGTAGTCCTTGGAACTTTATTTTCGCTGTAGGCAGTCGGTTTCTTTAGAAATGGAGGAATCAAACTATTCTCTGTCTGGAGATAGGCCGACCGACTGATCCTGCAGGAGTGGTTCGTACATTTGTTAGGAATATTCAGGCTTCGCAACAAGATATTGCGCTGCATCTGGGTGGAGATAGGGAATGGAGGTTTCTGGGTTGGAGTCCACCGACTGTGGTGTTGGTTCAAGCTCAACTGTGATGGCTCTTTAATTAGGAATGATGGAATGAGATGGTGCTATGAGTTCGCTTACAACTTGGGAAGCTGTTCCATTCTTATGACAGAGCTTTGGGGTTTATTTCTGGGTTTGCATTTGGCTTGGGATAAAGGTATGCGTAAGCTGCTTGTGAAGCTGGATAATGCTCAAGCTTGTTCGCTGGTTAATCAGGCTAGTCTTGCTCCTTCTCCGGTATATAATCTGGTTTTGGAGGGAAGAAAGTCAATTAAAGGAGAGTAAATTTTCTTTTCCCTATATACATTTCTTGAAAGTCCGCTTGCTGCCTCAAAGAAATAAGGAGGTCCATATCACGCATATTTACAGGGAAGCAAATACCTGTGCAAATTGGCTAGCCCATTATGGTTCGACTTTGCCTATGGGAAACCATATCTTTGAGTCTCCTCAAGACTTGGTTAGTCTCCTTCAGCATGATAGTTATGGGGTGGCATATCCTAGATACATCTTGATCTAATCTCTGTTCTTCTCTTCTTTATCCAAAAAGAAAAAAAACATACTACCTAATCTTAATTAATAGAACAAATAGCGATTAATGTTATATAAGAATAATAATAATAAGCAAAGCCAACCCAACCCATATTACCTCTTTCCAACCACCAAACATATTGGTTTTCTAATTCTTACAAATATGATAGTTTTCTTTACATATTAGAAGCTTTCAAAGAATTGAGTATGTTTAATAAATTATCATGTATTGTACCTTTGTATAATTAGATTTGTTTTATTTAATTTATAATATGTTACTAATTACAATTATTAAGTCTCAAGCAAAGGTAGTTTAATTTTAATTAGTTATGTTAATTTTCCATTTTGATGTAAATTCTATTAGGAATCTAATTTTAAATAGAAAATTTATTGTATGTAATTAAATACTATATTTTAATATATTTATTTTATCTAAATAGGAAATTTATTTTATGTCATTAAATATTTATTTTAATATATTTATTTTATATTAAATAATATTTTGTTAAATAATATTTATTTTGTTAAACGGGTTTGTGTATACTTCTATTTATAGTTATGAAAATTGAAATTTGTATTAAAAATCATATTTATATGCAAAAAAAAAAAAAAAAAAAAAATGTATACTTTCTATTTATAGTTAATGACAATTGAAATTTGTAATTAAAAAATCATATTTTATATCAAAAAAAAAAAAAAAAAAAAATAAAATTGCATCATTAATGCTTAAGCGGAAAAATTAAAGATATCTAAGTTAAAGGCCAATTTTTTAAAAATTAAAATATTTTGTAAATTTAATATATGCTAATTTAATTATCGTCCAAAAAAATTAATTCATCTTTTTTTTTTTTTTTTTTTTTTTTGCATTATAGTTAATTCTTAAATTGTCTATTATGCCTCTTATTAAATTGTATCTGATTTTCAATAATGCTCATTACTTCTTACTTATTATTCTAATATAATAATTGCTTATGTGTTATTTAAAATGGACATAATAAGAATGTTATATCAATAAAATTGTTCTTTTAAGCATAGTAATTGCTATTTTCTAATTTATGTGAAAATAGAAAGTGGACTATTTTTTTGGGATAGAGGGAGTATCTAAATGAAAAACTAAATTAAAGGCCACTTTTTTAAATTAAAATATTTCGTCAATTTAATAACTAAATGGGAAACTAAAGGACATTTTTTTTTATAAATTAAGAGTTAATTTCTAAATATTCTTATCATATTAATTAAAAGATTGTTAATTTATATTTAAATTATAAATTTTAATTAATATAAAATTTCTCAATTAAGATTGAAAATATAATTATTGTGGACTACATAAAAAAAGATAATATATTTTCCTCCTTTCAAATTTTAACCAGGTTTATAATATATATTTTATTTCCTAACTAATAATATATGTAATTGGATTTCTAAGTAAATAAAATCGAACTTATAATATATATATATATATATATATATATATATATATATAATATATATTTATCAATTATATATATATATAATTTAAATAATATTATATTCTTATCATATTTAATATGTAACTTTTATAGTATAACATAACCAATCAAAATAAAATCACCTTTGCACACTAAGACATAATGTAGTGGTATATACATATACGATTTGATATTAGATCTAGGTTCAAATCTCCCCTTCCTCGATACTCAAAGAAGAAATTAAATTACTCTCATTTTTTCAACCAACAAAATTAAAATCTTTTAAAAAAATAATACTCTTACCATATTAATATATCTTATTTAATATATTATATAATTTCTTAGGTTATCCAATAAACTTTTAATTTAGATAGGAAATTAATGTGACCAATGCAACATTAAGTGTCTAAAATGCCCCTACTAAGTTTATATATTAATAAAAATGTCTTAAAAGATTTTAATTCTATTGATTGAAAAAATAAAAGTAACTTAATTTTGATTGGTTATTAGTTTTCTTTTTAAGTATAAATGTAGTATATATACCTCAACTAAATTTATGGATTGATTCTATTAGCATTTCTCCCCTATGGACTGGGACTTTGATCATCTGTTTATCTCTGCAGATGAGCAGAAGGAGATCTTTGTTGGTCCTAGGAGGGTAGCGGTAGTGAAACCTATGAATTTTGTATGGTGGGGAGCTTTCCTACATACAGTTCTGTAAACTTTCAAAACATGAAAACTATTTTTGTTGATTTGTGGCACCCTATGGGGGAAGTAACCATAACGGGTTTGGGTGTGAGGCAATTCTTATTTCGCTTTCATAACAGTGTTGATTGGGAAAGGGCTGTTAACAGAGCTCCACGGATGTTCAATCGCCATCTTTTAGTTTGGAGTTCGATAAAGGATGGGGAAGATTCGATGGATATTCCTTTACTGTCTTCAGACTTTTGGGTGCAAGTACATGACTTACCGATTGGGTTTATGATCGAAGCAGTGGCTGTAATGCTAGGAAATTTTGTGGGTGCTTTTATCGAATATGATGCTCGTAGTAACTCTAATCCTTCGCACAAATATATGCAAATTAGAGTTAGACTAGGTATCCGACACCCTCTGAAACGAAGAAGGAAAGTTGTAGATTTAGAGGGTAACGTTTACTACGTCTAGTTTCGAGATGAAGATTGCCAGTCTTTTGTTAATTGTGTAGGAAGTTAGGGCTCACTGATTCGTTTTGTGAGATTAGGGTGCATAAGGCAAAAGAAGATTTAAAACCAGAGTGGGATGATCATTACGAGTTCCCAATCGTTGAATGTCTCAAACACAAAGTTACTGGTTGCGGGAGGACGGTATTGTTGAGGTTCCGGGACCCAGGGGAGTCGATATGTGGTATGCTGGTGTTGACAACTACGCACTAAAATCACATGGCTTTAGAAATACCTTTTATAGTTTTACTAGAAATATAGACATTAACAAGCATGATGGAGGGTCTATGGACACAGATAATGCTAGCGTTGATCATGACAGTAATGGTGGGTTAGGGGAAGAGGAGGAGGTAACATAACCGATTGAAGCAAAGAAGAGACCCAGGAATAATTTGCACACTTTTGCTACATCTATTTCTAAAACTACAACTAATAAAATATAATTTAATTATCTATATCTATTTATTTTAAAAATAATTTTAATATATATTCCATCAAGTAATAAAATGTGATTTTCTAATTGGCAATTACTAAAGTTATTTTAGGATATTTCAAATTTCATTAACGACGTTATGGGAAATCTCATCATTTCTCCTCTATTCCCACTTTTGTATATAATATAGATAGATATAGATTTTATTTTCCTCCTTCCTAAAGCAAACCAAAAACTTTCCTTCTTGACAGCTCTTTTCGCAAAGTGTACGAAATCGCTACAAATAATATATGATGAATAGAATATCGTTCCCACGAGAATTGTATACCAAGTACCAAAATTATATTGCCCTACTATTATTTAAACGGTAATTTAGGAGATTGTTTTAAGAATTTAAATTCAACAAATGAAAATAAGAAGAAATCAAGCAAGCAATTATTGATTAAAGAAATCAAGGATTTAAAGCTATTAGGCATTTTGACTTCACTTAATTCTCTCCAATTTATTTTATTAGTTTGATAATCAATTTTAATTATTTAAGTAGGAAAACAACCCTAAAATCACTAACAACCCTAAAATCACATTTTGCCCTAAAATGTAATTTTTTAATTGGCAATTACTAAAGTTATTTTAGGATATTTCAAATTCCATTAAGGACGTTATAGGAAATCTCATTATTTATTGAAAGAAACACACCAGACATAGATTATTGACAAGCGTCAACCGTACAATTACGAAGTGATAAATGCAGAAGACTGCAATTTATACACCATCACATACAACAATACACAACATAGACTAATTTAAAAGATACTTGACGGCGAATACTACGTAAATGCATACGCAGGACTCCATATTTAGTTGCATCTACTGAGTGATTTTTTTTTTTTTATGGATAAAACATGTAGCTATGAGTCGACATATTGCATGCATGCACATCCAGTAACAGCCGATTTAACTTAATCAGCCACGTTTTTCTGCTTAGCTTATAGATAATTATTGTCTAAGCATGTGAATTTGGCTTTAATTAGGTTTGTTATGTGGGCATCAACATGAAGATAATAAAAATATTGTTTTTAACTTATTGTATCTTATCAATAAATTTGTTTTGCAAGTCCCTCAAATGAGACAAAAAAAAAAAAAAAAAAAAAAATGAGATTAGGCAATCCTCCATCCTAAGATCAAGAAAGGAAGTAACTTTAGATAGCATAACAATGTCATTGGTTGTTTCTTATCTCAAGGCATTTTTAGGTTGTCTTATTTCTAACTCACTTAAGTGGTTGCATTTTATGCTCCATACCACTTCATTGTATTTTTTTTTTTTCTTTTATGGTTGCATTTTATGCTCCATACCACATTTTTTTTTTTTTGCTATTTTTATTCTAGGTATGTGGGAATGTAATTGATAAGTGGTTGCATTTTATGCTCCATACCACTTTGCTTTAAAAAAAAACGGATTTTCCATTATTCCCTCTATCGTATATTTTTCTCTCTTGAACATACCTTCATCCTTTATTGACTTGAAACATACAAGTTTTTAATTTCTTCCTATTCTTCATTTACTAAAGATTTAGAATGTGCTATTTGAAAATTTTTAATATGTCATAATGTAATATTAACACTTTAAGTTCATATAAGAATTAATCTCTTTAATCAGGTATATTTATTCAAGACTAACAAGCAAAATACAAACAAATCAACATGTAGAGACTAAAACATTGAACTAAGGCAAAGAAGTTGACTTTTTTAATTGTCACAATTTTTTTTTTTTTTAACATAATAAAAATAATGAAATGTAAGTCTCCCCCACACTTAAAAAGCCACAATGTCCTCATTGTGTGAGGTTAAAATGCAAATAAAACATACGACACATGCATAAACACACAAACAAATAGAAAGAAAAACTTAAAGGGAAACAGAAAAACCTTAGGCCTCCGGAGAACCTGGAGGCGATGGAGTGAACTCGATGTGTTGATGGTGGAAATATTTCATCCACTTCCGGTATTTTCATCCTCCGTTCCATCCGTTCGTGGTTTTTTCTGGATGTAATGCAGTTTTTGTCCCATGTCAGAACAGTAACTTTGCAGGTTTCCTGCGAGATTGCTGTAAAGCTTCCACTTTACTCAACACTTGTTTCCACCCGGCAACTTCATCTTCTTCTTCTTCCGCATGAGAAGATGATGTGACCGGTGCTTTGTCCTTCCACTGTCTTTGCATTTGTGCCTCAGAGGTGCCGTCGTCGCGATCATTCTGCCCCACTCGCCTTTCCCATGGCTTCCAGCGATATAGAACTGTGCTGCCAGTTTTGATTTCTTCAACCAACCCTGTCTTTTCAAGAATGTGCCATCCATATATCGGAAAATGTCTGTAGGCTGGGGCTGATAAGGTGGAATAGGCATCCGAGCAATATGTGCCAAGATAGGCGCCAGACAGGGACTACCCACTCTTAAAGTAACCTTTGCCTTTTTGATGACGAGAGCATTGTATATTGTATCGAGTATTATTCCTGCAACGTCCACTCGTTTTCCCTGTAAAATACAATCCAAAAAGAAACAGCTCTGTTTGGACTTTGGATGCTTCCACCCGTCCAAAAACCAAGGCATAACACAAATACTTCTGCAGATACAAAATACTCTCATCTTTTATCCATTTATTTCCAGAATTTCGTGGGGTAAAAGTTGATTGCCCTGTTAGTTTTTTCCAAACGGAAGATGCATTCCATCCTTTCGGTTTAGGAGGACATAAACTTTTGGGAAATCCTAACCATTCATGCATTTGATCATATCCCACAGTTAATTCTTCTCCATCCACTCTAAATGTGATGGCCATTTCATTATCATCTACCCAATCAATAGTAGTTAGTAACTCTAAACTTAATTTAGCATTTTCAGGAATTTGTAATTGACTAAATATTTCAAAATTTAGAGTTTCCAAATACTCCTGTACTTTCTCTAAAATACCAGTATTTTGTAAAAAGGTTGGGTTAAGAAGATACATACCTGTGAAAGTGCACTTGGCTAGGCGTGTGTCGTTCTCCTCGCTATAGTATATATGGGGAAAGGAGCCTTATATTCTGGTGGCCAAATTTCCTTTCGTGCTGGTGCAGAGGAGGAAGATTCTTCCTTGTTCTTTAAGATCCTTCCTTGTTCTTCCTAGCCTTTTGCTTAAATGGCATGGTGTGAGTGTGGATGGAGTTATTTGTTGCTCAAGATATGTAGAAAAGAGGGTTGCTAGGAATTGGTTTTGCAGCGACAGAGTTTGGGAGTTTGTAAAGAAGGGACTTGAATTTCTTATATAGATGAATTGGGGGAAGGATAGGGCTGAGTAGTTAATGGGGAAGTTGAAAAGGAAGAGTTTTAATTGGATTTGAAAGGTTACTTACAGTTTTTCGCAGGTTTGAATGCCTTGGGAAGGAGAAGAATTGATTGGAATGTGAGAGGGCAGTTGAGAATTTCTCTGACCGTTAGGAAGTGTGCGCCAAAAATTGTTGGGAATCGCGCAGGAATTTCTGAGTTCGCGATTGTGTCTGAAAATTCGCGCTCAGCGGAATGGTTCTCGCCTTGCCTCTGTTCCTCTTTTTGTGCCCTAATCGCGCTCGTGGCTTAGTAATTATCGTAGATCGCGAGATTGAATCTCTGTGGCTTCTGACTTATTTTGCCAAAACTCCGCTCGTGCAGATATATGTCGTCGCGATCGCGATTTTGATCCGGAAGCTTCTGACAGCTTCTGACTTCTTTTGTGGAGTAGTCGCGCTCGCGCAGAGTAATGTCGCGATCGCGAGTTTTGTTTTAAAAAGCTTCTGTCTCTTTTTTGCAACATTTGCGATCGCACATCATTTATTCGCGCTCGCGAATTTTGGCTTCCTGCAAAAATAGAATTCTCTACACACTTGATTTTTGATGGGTTTCCTTTTTTTTTATATATATGAAGGTAATATAAAATAAATAAAATAATAAGTTATAATAAACAAAGTATATTAATTTATTGATATAATACATACCTATTTGATTCAAAATGTTACCTGTGGTGGATCATCAATCCTATTACCCAAATAAAGCTTACACCGTTGTCCATTGACCATAAATGTGGACCATAAAATGGTGGATCCATTAGATAGATTCTTCCAATTCGTAAATTGCTCCATGTTCTGCAACTTGATTTACTTCAAATGGTTTCCAACCTCATCTGCACTTCAATTTTCCAGGAAATAGGCGTAATCTTGAATTAAAATAATAACACCTGGTCTCCTTCTTTAAATGATTTGATTCGGGAAAATGATTTGATTCGAATTTGATTATCATGCCATTTCTTAGTTCTTTCCTTATATAACTTGGCATTTTCATATGCTAATAATCTGATCTCATCAAGTTCATTCAACTAAAGTTTCCTTTTGTAACCAGCTTTGCCTAAATCAAAATTCAAAGATTTTATTGCCCAATATGCTTTGTATTCCAATTCTAGGGGTAGGTAACATGCCTTACCATAGATTAAACGATATGGGGACATCCCAATTGGTGTCTTAAATGCTGTTCTATATGCCCACAGTGCATCATCGAGTTTAAGTGACCAATCCTTACGTGATGAATTGACCGTTTTTTCCTTTTTCCAAAATCCACTTAAGCTCACGGTTGGAGATTTCCACTTGACCGCTAGTTGATTGATACGGAGTAGGATTACCTTGTTGATGTACTCCATATTTCCTCAAAAAAAGACTTTTCAAAATGAATCTATTTAAAAAAGTGCGTTACCTCCATTCACTTTATGGGGATTTGCTCTGGGAAAAACCCCCCCCAAAAAATGTTCTTGGTAAAAAATTTACATGCTTTTTTTAAGAAAATTTTACCCACTGTATTGGCGTTGTTTCTGATGACTCACCGGACGATGTGGAACTACCCGTCTTATCTTCTTCTGCAT
>NW_023591768.1:852017-868213 GCF_014843425.1 Jatropha curcas
TACAAACTTGTTAAAGATGCATCTTTATGATTTTTCTCCAAATGTTTTGGAAGCTTTTAATAAACTGTAAAGAAGCATTATAAGTGAACCTATATAGCAAAAAACCCAATATGGCGGATTACCATTTGGAAATAAGTGTGATGCTAGGAGTGTTGCTGTTGCTAGTGATGTTGCTGTTGGTTGTGTATTAGGCCAAAGACATGAGAAAAAGTTGCATGTGATATATTATGCTAGCCATGTTCTAACTAGTACTCAAATAAACTATACAACTACTGAGAAGGAAATGTTGGCTGTAGTATATGCATGTGATAAATTCAGATCATACTTGTTAGGAGCAAAAGCCATAATCTATACTGATCATTCTGCATTGAAATACCTGTTTGCTAAAAAAGATGCAAAACCACGTCTTCGATGGGTATTATTATTACAAGAATTTGACATTGAAATTAGAGATAAAAAGGGTTCTGAAAATTTAGTTGCTGATCATTTATCACGTCTGGAAAATGGGACCAATAGGCAGAAACTCAATTATAAATGAAAGCTTTCCAGATGAGAATTTGATGTTAGTACACATGTTTCACACACCTTGGTATGCTGACATTGCAAATTTTCTAGCTTTCTAACATCCATACCTCCAATATGACTTATGCACAAAAGAAGAAGTCTATGCAGATGCCTAAAAATTTTCTTATGGACGAAACCATTCTTGTTCAAGATATGTCATGGACGTATGAATTAGAAGGTGTGTAGGGGAAACAGAAATACAGATATTACTTATGGCATTGTCACTCTAGTCCATATGGAGGGCATCATGGAGCAATTGAACTGCTTCAAAGGTTTTGGAAAGTGTTTTTATGGCCCACTCTCATTCCACGATGCTCGTATTATTTGTGTCCATGTGGACAGGGTCAACGGGTTGGCAACATAAGTCGAAAAAGATGAAATGCCTTTTATCCTCCAAACATACCGAGGTAGAGATATCGATGTATGGGGAATCACTTCATTGGGACCATTCCCTATTTTCCACAAGTAAAAGAGTTATATCTTAGTAGCTGTTGACTATGTTTCCAAGTGGGTGGAAGCACAAGCTTGTGTCACAAACAACGCCAATACAATGGTCAAATTCTTAAAAGCATTATTTACCAGATTTGGGGTTCCAAGAGCAGTTATAAGTGACGGAGGTACGCACTTTTTAAATAAATCGTTTGAAAGCCTCTTGAGGAAGTATGGAGTACATCACAAGGTATCTACCCCATATCATCCACAAACTAGTGGTCAAGTGGAAATTTCAAACCGTGAGCTTAAGTGGATCTTGGAAAAAACTGTCAATTCATCACGAAAGGATTGGTCACTTAAACTCGATGACGCACTCTGGGCATATAGAACGGCATTTAAGACACCAATTGGGATGTCTCCATACCGTTTAATTTATGGTAAGGCATGTCACCTACCCCTAGAATTGGAACAAAGAATATTGGGCAATAAAGTCTTTGAATTTTGATTGATTTAAGCAAGGCTGGTTACAAAAGGAAACTTCAGTTGAATGAACTTGATGAGATCAGATTATTAGCATATGAAAAAATGCCAAGTTATATAAGGAAAGAAACTAGAATGCATTGTAATTCAAAATTCGAATCAAATTCATTTCCAAGAAGGAAAGGACAGTGTATTATTAATTCAAGATTACGCCTATTTCCTGGAAAAATTGAAGTCCATAGAGGAGTGGGACCGTTTGAAGTAATCAAAGTTATGGAACATGAGCATTTAGAATTTGAAAGAATCTATTAATGGATCCACATTTATGGTCAATGGACAACGGTGTAAGCTTTATTTGGTAATAGGATTGATGATCCCACCACAGGTAACATTTTGAATCAAATAGGTATGTATAATTTGAATCAAATAGGTATGTATAATATCAAAAAATTAATATACTTTGTTTATTATAACTTATTATTTTATTTATTTTATATTACCTTCATATATTTTTATATTGCCTTCATATAAAAAAAAATCGGAAACTCATAAAAAAATAGTATGCAGGTAATTTATTTTGCAGGAAACCAAAATTCGCGATCGCGACATCCATCCGCGTGAGCGCGAATTTTCACAAAACAAGTCAGAAGCTTCAAGATCCCCATTCGCGATCGCAACATCTATCTGCGCGGACGCGAATTCTCCACAAAACAAGTCAGAAGCACAGAGATTCAATCTCGCGCGATAGCCCCAAGCACGGACGCGATTAGGGCACAACAGAGGGCAGAGGCAAGGCGAGAACGCGAGCGCGAATTTTCCGACGCGATCGTGACTCCATAAAAATTCTGGCGCGATTCCACAAATTTTTGGCGCAACTTCCTAACGGTCAGAAATTCTCAACTGCCCTCTCACATTCCAATCAATTCTTCTCCTTCCCTCCTTCCCAAGGCCAAGGCATTCAACCTGCGAAAAAACTGTAAGTACCTTTTTCAATCCAATTAAAACTCTTCCCTTTCAACTTC
Organism: Jatropha curcas; assembly: GCF_014843425.1. The sequence goes on from NW_023591768.1 coordinate 854,516, forward strand.
CCCATTAACTACCCCCATTAACTACTCAACCCTATCCTTCCCCCAATTCATCTATATAAGAAATTCAAGTCCCTTCTTTACAAACTCCCAAACTCTGTCGTTGCAAAAACTTGTTGCGTCTCTTTTGAGTTCCCGCAAGTATACGGATCGCAACGTAGTAATAAAAGATCGATCCCACGAGGAACGCGTTGAGTACACTTGCTACTTTATTCTTACTGATATGTTTACAGGAATACAAATATAAAATAGTTCTAAGGAATTTCTTTGTTATTCTAGATCTAATGATTATTCAACTTCAGAGAATAATGTGCATTAAAATACTTAGAATAATTAATCATAAAGACAAATGTGTAGTAAAATACTTAGATTAATTTGTACACAGGATTTTCCTTTCTATGCAAAAGCTTGTAAAATATTCAATAAAAGAATCTTCTTAATTAACATATGGTATATATTAATTTCAACTTCTCAGTATAGATTATACTTTATATTATATTATTTCTACCATATAATAAAAATCCCTATCTTGTTAAATATTAACCTAATTCTTATTCTTTGATTATTTCAAATAAGACAGATTTAATTTTACAGAATAAGGTAAAAATATGCATATGTAATTCAATTCAATGGAATTAAATCTCTTTTGATCTTTACTTAAACTATTTCCTTCTGAGAATATAATCTAGTAACTTTGATTTAAACAAAGATCAAAAGATTTAACTTAAGGAATTTTTTATGAATACACCAATTAAAATGTTTGCTTTGATAGAAGAATTATGAAGACCAACATAACAACAAAGTCTATAAAACAAGAGAAAGAAGTAATCAAACTCAAGCCTCCGTGAGGCGTCACACCTCGAGGAACTTCTTGTATTTCTTGCACAATCAATAACAAGTGACTTCGTCAATCTGCTCTAAGTACTTACTAACACACTTCTCCTAATACAATCTAAGTGTTTTTGAATGTAACTCCGAATAAGAATTTAATTATGGTATCTCTTTTTTCTTCACTTTGTATTGCTATTATAAGGAGGAGAAGTGATTTGGTGGTTACTCGCGCTCGCGCTGGTAAAGGTCGCGCTCGCGACTTCTGCTTCAAATGCTTCTGCCTCTCAAAAGTTCTTTTCGCGCACGCGCATATGGAAGTCGTGCTCGCGACTTTCGCTGGCAAACTTTCTGACTCTCAAAGGTGCTTTCTCGCGCCCGCGTATATGAATATCGCGCTCGGGCGTTTCGCTGGCAATGTTTCTGACTCTCAAAGGTTCTTTTTCGCGCCCGCGTATATGAATATCACGCTCACGTCTTTCTAGTCCAATTGCTTCTGAAACTCAGATCTGCTTGTCGCGCCCGCGTATATGAATGTCGCGCTCGCGACGTGGGCATTTTTCTTTGTTGCGACTTGCTTGTCTGCTTATCACGCCCGCGTATATGAATGTCGCGCTCGCGATTAGCTATTCTGGTTGTAGCTTGCGCGCGCGACAATTGGTGTTGCTCGCGACGTGGGCATTTTTCTTTGTTGCGACTTGCTTGAACGCGCGAAGGCTGGATCAAGGAATTCTTCCATCTTTTTAACTTGTTTTGATCCTATTTTTGTATAGAACAAGTCTTTGCTCCAACTTTGTTCCTGCAATTCACTTTAAAACAAAACAACACGAACAAACGTAAAATGTACAAAAAATCATGCATTCATGCAAATTTATATCGAAATATACATAACAAATTTGCCCGCTTTGGAGGCTATCAATTCCCCCACACTTAGCTCTTTGCCTTGTCCCTAAGTGCAAAATATTTATCCTTCTTCCTTGAAACTTCATATTGATCATGTTGTTTTTATTTGTTGATTTAGATCACTCGTTGATTTAGACTTCTTAAGTAATCTACCAAAGATAAGAGATTGATGTATTTATGAACTAAGTAGTATAAATGAATATGACATGTAAAATTTCACTATAACAAACAAAAATCTAAAGTATACAAAATCTAATCATTTTAAAATATGAGATAGGCAATCCTCCTTCCTTAGAATGCAAAATAGAAAGTACTTAGGATAGCACACATGTATTGTTTCTTTTTCTTATCTCAAGGCATTTTTAGGTTGTCTTATTTCTAACTCACTTAAGTGGTTGCATTTTATGCTCCATACCACTTCATTGTATTTTTTTTTTTTCTTTTATGGTTGCATTTTATGCTCCATACCACATTTTTTTTTTTTTGCTATTTTTATTCTAGGTATGTGGGAATGTAATTGATAAGTGGTTGCATTTTATGCTCCATACCACTTTGCTTTAAAAAAAAACGGATTTTCCATTATTCCCTCTATCGTATATTTTTCTCTCTTGAACATACCTTCATCCTTTATTGACTTGAAACATACAAGTTTTTAATTTCTTCCTATTCTTCATTCATTCAATTAGGAATCAAGCCTTTTCTAAAAAACAAAAGTAATGTCTAGATAGTTAACTAAAGATTAGAATGTGCTGCTATGGAAAATTTTTAATATATCATATGTAATATATTAACACTTTAAGTTCATCTAAGAATTTAATCTCTTTAATCATGGTATATTTATTCCAAAAGACTTCTATTTCAACAACAAAATACAAACCAAATCAACATTTGTAGAGGACTAAAACATTGAACTAAGGCAAAGAAGTTTAGAGACTAAAACATTGAACTAAGGCAAAGAAGTTGACTTTTTTATTTTTTTTAACATAATAAAAATAATGAAATGTAAGTCTCCCCCACACTTAAAAGCCACAATGTCCTCATTGTGTGCGGGAAAAATGCAAATAAAACATACGGCACATGCATAAACACACAAACAAATACTAAAAATAGAAAGAAAAACTTAAAGGGAAACAGAAAAACCTTAGGCCTTCGGAGAACCTGGAGGCGATGGAGTGAACTCGATGTTTTGATGGTGGAAATATTTCATCCACTTCCGTTCCATCCGCTCGTGGTTGTTCTGAATTGTATGCAGTTTTTGTCCCATGTCAAGAACAGTAACTTGCAAGGTTTCCTGTGATTGCTGTAAAGCTTCCACTTTACTCAACCTTGTTTCCACCGCAACTCATCTTCTTCTTCTTCCTGCATTGAGAAGATGATGTGACCGGTGCTTTTGCCCTTCCGCTGTCTTTGCATTTGTCCTCAGAGGTGCCGTCGTACGATCGGCCCTTTTTGCCCGATTTCTTGCTTCCCATTGGCTTCCAACGATCCAACGATAGTTAACTGTACTGCCAGTTTTTACTTCTTCAACTAAACCTGTCCTTTTTAAGAATGCGCCATCCATATACCGAAAAGTGTCTGTAGGCTAGGGCTGATAAGGTGGAATAGGCATCCGAGCAATATGTGCCAAGATAGGCGCCAGACTACCCACTCCTAAAGTAACTTTGCCTTGATGATGAGAGGCGTTGTATATCGTATCGAGTATTATTCCTGCAACGTCCACTCGTTTTCCCTGTAAAATACAGTCCAAAATAAACAAGTCTCTTGTTTGGACTTTGGATGCTTCCACTGCTTCCACCCGTCCAACAAGGCATAACACAATTACTTTGCAGATATAAAATACTCTCATCTTTATCTCATTTATTTCCAGAATTTCGTGGGGTAAAAAGTTGATTTTGCCCTTATTAGTTTTTCCCAAAACGGAAGATGCATTCCATCCCTTCGGTTTAGGAGGACATAAAACTTTTGGGAAATCCTAACATTCATGCATTTGATTCATTATCCAAGTTAATTCTTCTCCATCCACTCTAAATTGATGGCCATTTCATCTTCATCCACCCAATCCAATAAGTAGTAGTTAGTAACTCTTAAACTTAATTTTAGCATTCAGGAATTTGTATGACTAAATATTTCAAATTAGAGTTTTCAAAATTTCCTGTACTTCTCTAAAAATACCAGTGTATTTTGTAAAAGGTTGGGTCAAGAAGATAACATTACCTGGTGAAAGTGCACTTGGCTAGGCGTGTGTAGCGTTCTTCCTTCCGCTTATAGTATATATGGGGAAGGAGTCTTATAATCTGGTGGCCAAATCCTTTCGTGCTGGGTGTAGAGGAGAAGATCCTTCCTTGTTCTTCCTAGCCTTTTGCTTAAATGGCATGGTGTGAGTGTGGATGGAGTTATTTGTTGCTCAAGATATGTAGAAAAGAGGGTTGCTAGGAATTGGTTTTGCAGCGACAGAGTTTGGGAGTTTGTAAAGAAGGGACTTGAATTTCTTATATAGATGAATTGGGGGAAGGATAGGGCTGAGTAGTTAATGGGGAAGTTGAAAAGGAAGAGTTTTAATTGGATTTGAAAGGTTACTTACAGTTTTTCGCAGGTTTGAATGCCTTGGGAAGGAGAAGAATTGATTGGAATGTGAGAGGGCAGTTGAGAATTTCTAGAATTTCTGACCGTTAGGAAGTTTGCACCAAAAATTTGTGATCGCGCCAGATTTTTTCTGGAGTCACGATCGCATTGAAAAATTCCGCGCTCGCGAATGGTTCTCGCCTTGCCTCTGCCCATCTATTGTGCCCTTAATCGCGTCCATGCTTGGGGCTATCCGCGATCGCGACGCGAGATTGAATCTCTGTGCTTCTGACTTGTTTTGTGGAGAATTCGCGTCCGCGCAGATAGATGTTGCGATCGCGAATGGGGATCTTGAAGCTTCTGACTTGTTTTGTGAAAATTCGCGCTCACGCGGATGGATGTCGCGATCGCGAATTTTGGTTTCCTGCAAAATAAATTACCTGCATACTATTTTTTTATGAGTTTCCGATTTTTTTTTATATGAAGGCAATATAAAAATATATGAAGGTAATATAAAATAAATAAAATAATAAGTTATAATAAACAAAGTATATTAATTTTTTGATATTATACATACCTATTTGATTCAAAATTTCCAAAATGTTACCTATTGGTGGATTCATCAATCCTATTACCCAAAATAAAACTTACACCGTTGTCCATTGACCATAAATGTGGATCCATTAGATAGATTCTTCAATTCTAATTCTCCATGTTCCATAACTTTGAATTACTTCAAACGGTTCCACTCCATCTTAGACTTCAATTTTCCAGGGAAAATAGGCGATAATCTTGAATTAAATAATAAAACACCTGGTCTCCTTCTTGGAAATTGAATTTGATTCGAATTTGATTATTCATTTCCATTTCTTAGTTCTTTCCTATATAAACTTGGCTTTTCATATTGCTTAATAATCTTTCATATGCTAATAATCTGATCTCATCAAGTTCATTCAACTGAAGTTTCCTTTTGTAACCAGCCTTGCTTAAATCAAAATTCAAAGACTTTATTGCCTAATATGCTTTGTATTCCAATTCTAGGGGTAGGTGACATGCCTTACCATAGATTAAAAGATATGGAGACATCCCAATTGGTGTCTTAAATGCCGTTCTATACGCCCAAAGGGCATCATCGAGTTTAAGTGACCAATCCTTTCGTGACGAATTGACCGTTTTTTCCAAAATCCACTTAAGCTCACGGTTGGAGATTTCCACTTGACCGCTAGTTCACTAGTTTGTGGATGATATGGGGTAGATACCTTGTGATGTACTCCATGTTTCCTCAAAAGGCTTTCAAATGATCTATTTAAAAAGTGCGTACCTCCATCACTTATGATTGCTCTTGGAACCCCAAATCAGGTAAATAATGCTTTTAAGAATTTGACCACTGTATTGGCGTTGTTTATGACACAAGCTTGTGCTTCTACCCACTTGGAAACATAGTCAACAGCTACTAAGATATAACTTTTACCCTGTGAAATAGGGAATGGTCCCATGAAGTCGATTCCCCATACTTCGAATAACCTCGAGTATGTTGGATAAAGGCATTTCATCTTTTCGACTTATGTTGCCAACCCGTTGACACCTGTCACAATGAGACACAAATATACGAGCATCATGGAATAGAGTGGGCCAATAAAGCCACTTTCTAAAACCTTTGAAGCAGTTCTATTTGCTCCATGTTGCCCTCCATATGGACTAGAGTGACAATGCATAAGTATATCTTGTATTTCAGTTTGCCCTACACACCTTCTAATCATATCGTCCATACCTATCTTGAACAAGAATGGTTCGTCCCATAAGAAATTTTTAGCATCTGCATAGAACTTCTTCTTTTTTGCATAAGTCATGTCTGGAGGTATGATGTTAGAAGCTAGAAAAAAAATTTGCAATGTCAGGCATACCAAGGTTTAACATGTTGCACTTAACATCAAAATTCTCATCTGAAAGCTTTCATCTATTAATTGTAGTTTCTCCTATTGGTCCTTCTTCATTTCCAACGTGATTAAATGATTCAGCAAGCTAAATTTTTCAGAACCCTTTTTTATCTCTAATTTCAATGTCATATCTTGTAATAATTAAGACCCATCGAATAAACGTGTTTTGCATTCTTTTTTAGTAAATAGTAAGTTTTATGCAGAATGATCAGTACTCGACTATTGACTTGGCTCCTAACAAGTAGATCTAAATTTAATTTCACATGCATATACCTACAGCCAACATTCCTTCTCAGTTAATTGTATAGGTTTATTTGAGTACTAGCTTAGAACAAATGGCTAGCATAGTATATCACAATGCCAAACTTTTTCTCATTGTTTGGGCCTAAAACACAACAACAGCAACATCACTAGCATCACACATTATTCAAATGGTAATCCCCAATTGGGTTTTGCTATAAGAGGTGCACTTTACTAATGCCTTCTTTAAAGTATTAAAAAAGCTTTCAAAACTCATTCTGGGAGAAAAATTCAAAAGATGCATCCTTTAACAAGTAAGTTAGTTTAGAGGTTAGCAATGATAGAAAAATTTTTTTATAAAATCTTCTATAAAATCCTGCATGGCCTAGAAAAGATCTTATACCTTGAACGTTAGTAGGAGGACGGTAACTTTTTCTATGGCTCTGATCTTTGCCCTATCATGGTCTGGGATTCCTTCCTTACTTATTTGTGCCCTAAAAAAAAACAATCCCTCACAACCAAGAAAGTGGCATTTTTCCCAATTCAAACACCAAGTTAGCACTTCACATCTTGACAATTACAAGATCTAATTTTTTAAACAACCTTCAAAGAATCACCATACACAGAAAAGTCATCCCATAAAAAGGACATTCCAGAAGTTCTTCATATGTAGTCATTTAAAAATCGCGTCATGCAACGTCTGACAAATGTGCCAGGTGGCATGCATATCCAAAAGGCAGGCGGCCTATATGCAAATGTACCAAATGGACAAGTAAATGTGGTCTTTTCTCTTGGGGTCATTCGGGAAAGATATAAATCTTGAAAAATATCCCGAATATCCATCGAGAAAACAATAGAAAAGCATGACCAGCAATTTTTCTTTCTACATTTGATCAATGAATGCGTAACGGAAACATGATCTTTCTCTGTGCGCTGAAATTAAGTTTTTTATAATCAATAATACCCTCCCAACCTGTAGTGTCCTAGTAGGAATTAGTTTCACCATTTTCATTTTTTTACTACAGTCATTCCCCCTTTTTAGGCACACATTGCGATTGCGACTAACCCATTGGCTATCCGAAATTGGGTATTATATTATTCTGCATCTAGCAATTTATTAATTATCTTTTCTTCACTATGCTTTTTCATATTAGATTAAGTCTCCTTTGTCTTTCTGCCTTAGGTATATGTCCAATCCTCGCAGATTTATATAATTGCATTGACCTCGATTTTGGACTTATCCCCTTAAGATCAAAAAATTTGCCCATCCTATACTCTAAATCTATTTCTAACAATTTTTAACAAGGTCATTTTCTTGCATCCTATAGCTTAATTTGTTAGAAATAATTATGGGAAGAGTGTGATATTTAACCTAAGAAAGCATATCGTTAAGATTGATTCTGGTTAACTCTTTAAGATTACTGTTGGGTGGAAACTTTCAATTGAATGGTGGTAAAGGCCCTGCTCCCTAAGTAACATTTTCAGGTCTTTAAATTATAAAACTCCTCTTTCTTTATTAATGACATTTTTCTTTCCTCAAAAATTTTCCCTTTATCTTCCAAAGCAAAACAGTTTCTTGTATGCAGACATTCAAACTACATCAAGTCTCATGCAATTTCCCTCATCCATAGGATAGTCATGCTTTATCTATATGAAAATTCAATGACATCATCAACCTATTCCTAAGGACTCAATTTTCCTTCTGAAACATCAATTTAATTGGCCCTCCCTGTGTTCATAAATGGTCTTCCTTAAAATAAGAGGGACAATTTTCATCATAAACAAAACTCGAGTATGACAAAATCAGTTTGAAAAATAAATTTGTCAACCTTAACAAGAAATAACCTCAATGATACACATAAGGGTTTTTAATTAGTTTTGCGTCAGCAAGTTGTAAAATCATTATTAGTTCTTTTAACTTCATCCCTCTAATCCCAAAATTTCTTAAAGAGAGATAATGGCAGCAAATTAATACTGCTCCTAAATCACACAGGCATTCTAGGAAAAATCTACTTTACCTAATTTGCATGTATAGTGAAAACTCCCTGAATCTTTGAGTTTAGTAGGTAACTTACTTGAGATTATGGAACTGCAAATCCTCAGTTAGAGTGACTGTCGACACATCTTCCCAACTACGTTTTCTTTGAGAATCAAAAATTCTTTTAAGAACTGTACCCCGTTAAATTTGGAATTTGTGTGATAGCTTCCATAAGGACATGTTGATATGCAAAATTTTTCAGTTGATCAATAAAATTTAAGAACCTGCCTTATCTTGCTCCTGCTTCTTGAGCCTTTGCGAGAAAAAGCGTGCGCCTAGAATTGATAAAAATTTTAACGGTTGTCCCTCCGTTGTCATTTCCTTTTTCTGTTTTTCTTGAGCCTGCGCTATTTTCCTCAATGGCTGCGGTTTACAACCGGCTCCCACATTTGCATTATTTCAAAATATTAGGCATCAATACCGAAAGGAACTATTTTATCTACTATTTTCCACTGTCGCCCAGGCAATGGCACTTTACATTCTCCCTAGGAATTCTTTTCTGTATTACTAGGAAGGATTTCCCACTTCAACGTGAGGAAAATAGCACTTGCAAGTTGCCCCTACTTGTACCTCCAAGTTATGTATAGATGATGAATGGATTTTTTGGAATAAACTTATCAAAACTTTGATTTCTAAACCATTTAAAGCTATCATCCTGACTACTCATCTTTTGTTTAAATCCCTCCAGAAATTTATCAATTTTTATTTGTCAATTGTTCCCAGGCTATCTTGATATGACTACCCTGATTGCCCTATCCTTGATTATCATGGTTTCTCCAAAAAGAGTTATGATAAATTACGATTCAGCATTATAAGTACTTTCAAATTATGAACGACGAACTTGTCCTTGGACATAATTCACTTGTTCCTCCATAACCGGATGCTTATAAATTACATTAATATTGACACATGCCCATTTTGAACCGCCAATTGTTCACAAATAAGAGATGTTGATTTACTTATGTTTTAGTTATCAATTTTATAAGAACAAAGCAGAAATCTATGCTTGCATTTCATAGTTAAGGGGTTCTAATTCATGCCCACTTTTCTTTGCTGAATTTTTTTGAAGAAGAAGAGGACTCATATAGTAGTAGAATGACTTAACCTAAAACCCTTTCAGTTGGCCATATGCTATATTGTTGGCCATCTCTTTCTAGTAAACTCAATTGCATCATTAGTAGTCTTCTTCATAATGATTCCTCCTGCCAGTAGCATCTATAGTTCCCCTTGTAGAAAATGGTGTTACCCCATTGTAGAAGGTTTGAATCGAATATATTTTGGGGAAGGCCAGGGTGGTGTGGGCAAACTCGTTGGAGCTTCTTTGGTAGCGATTCCCATGCCTCATATAAGGATTCATTTTCATGTTGGTAAATGAGGTATTTCTTTGATAAGTGCCTAGCGCGTTTTTGCCTAAAATGGGAAATACTTAGACAGGAAGCTTGGGCTTAATTCTTCCCAAGTGAGCTGATTAGGAGTTGGTAGTGGTAATGAATTTTTAACCAGCTTTTGCCGTTTGTCTTTCAATGTGAAAGGAAATAGACGTAATTCGATTAGCATCTCTGGTACTGAATTTCATCTTAATGTATCACAGATCTAAGAAAAACTGGCTATATGCGAATTAGGCATTCCTCATTTGACAATCCGTAGAACTGAAACACATTTTGAAGGCATTTGTAAGTAAAGCGAGGGTTTAATGTTTCAACTGGTTAGCATTCACCGGTGGACTAACTACTCCCTTTTGTGAAAACCATTTAAGCTTGGAGGTAAAACAAAGTGCATCAACCTCGTTGTGGCGATTTCCATCACCCATGACTCTGGAATTTCTTCTTTTCTTTTTCTTCTTTCGTTGTGAAAGGAACTGTTCCAATCTCAGGCTGATAAATCCTCCAATTCACTGTTTTGAAGATCTGTTGCGTTGGCATATGAGTTATGTAAATTATGTGTTTCTACAAATTTTGAATTTCAAATTATAAATAAGGTATATTAATTAAAACAGTTGTAAATCATAGATAAGAATATTTTGTTAAATGACAGAACACCGGATCCCCGCAGGCAACGGCCGCCAAAAACTTGGTTGCGGTCTCTTTTGAGTTCCCGCCAAGTATAGGAAATGCCCAACGCAATAGTAATTAAAAGATCGATCCCACGCAGGAAACAGGATGGTGGAGTACACTTGCTACTTTATTCTTTTACTGGATATGTTTACAGGCCAATACAAATATAAAATAGGTCTAAGGAATTCTTTAGTTATTTCTAGATCTAATGATTATGCAACTTCAGAGAATTAATGTGCATTAAAATACTTAGAATAATTAATCATAAAGACAAATGTGTAGTAAAATACTTAGACTAATTAATTGTACACAGTTATTTTCCTTTCTATGCAAAAAGCTTGTAATATTCAATAAAAGAATCTTCTTAATTACATTATGGTATAATTATAATTCAACTTCTGCAGTATAGAATTATACTATCTATATTATGTAGTTCACATATAAAATAAAAAATCCCTATTCTTGTTAAATATTAAAACCTATTTCTTATTCTTTGATTATTTCAATAAGACAGATTTAATTTTAACAGAAAGAAGTAAAATATGCCATATGTAAATTCAATTCAATGAATTAAATCTTTTGATCTTTACTAAACTATTCTTTTGAGAATATTAATCTAGTAACTGTTGATTTAAACTGACAGCGGTTTTTCGGCCAAGTGTACGAAATCGCAACAAGTAATATAGAGTAACAAAAAGTATCGTGATCCACAGCGGATTGTTCTATCAATTACCAAAATTATGTTAACCTAATTTATTATTTAGATGATTGCATAAAAGGAATTCGCTTGTAAAGTAAATAAAATCAAAGTAAAAGAGATCCAAAACACAAAATTTAGGTGAAAAGAAATCAGGGGATTAAGCTACGAGGAATTTGATTTCATTTTAATTCTAATCCAGCTTATTTCTATTAGTTCATTTAATCAAGGTTTAATTGTTTCAAGTAGGAGAAAAACAACCCTAAGCGTACTAACAAGCTCTCCCGATTTTATTGTTACTAGTTTCTAATCCAAATTTTAATCACCTATCTTAAATAGTGAAATTAAACATGGAATCAGATTTCATTAGGTTTTATGGTTGTTTTTTATTGAATTCACAAACTTAATACTTTATTAACTTATGAAAGCCCCCCTTGGAGTCAAACCCATATAGTTTCCACATCAAGGTTATTATTCTCAAGTAAATTATTACCTTGTTCATATCGAATAACCCTTCTCCCGAAATGTGTTATTGAAATAAATTCAATCCAGGGGAATTTTTCTGCCCTGAAGCCTAAAGCACAATAATAAGTTATAACAAGAACAAAGAAAAATAAATCTAATTATTATAAGCTGGAATCGAATTAAATTACGATCGAAATCCCTAGTATAAAAGTTTTAGCGAAACCATTAAGTAATTAAATTAAGCTCAAATCAGACTTGAATCATTCATTATATTTAAAGACAATAATAAAGAAAAGAACAAGATGAAGAGTTTAGAAATAAAAACTGTATCACAACTATGTTGATGGCTTTCCTTGAATCTTAGCACAATGATTTTGAAGGGGCTTTGAAATCTTTTGAGAAGAAGAGAATTATGTAAAGTGTTTGCATTAAAAACGAGATCCCCTACTATGAGAAGTTCCTCCCTTTATATAGAGATCGCTGAAGGGCAAGTTCTTGACTCCTTTAGGAAAATAGAATCCTTTACTTAGCACCAAAATCCTTTATAGGAGATCAATAACTGTTTAGCTCTTTGATTTCCTTTCTTGATTAGGGAATCCTTTTTCTTCAAGAATAAGGGTCCAAGGTCTTCTGATTTAGTGTGTTTAGGAAACACTTTTCCCCTGAATTCGGGCCCATGTGAGAAAGGCCTTGCATTTGCGTGTTAAAAGTTCACGCTGGTTCGCCTGAGGCAGGCACGAGCGTTGCTTCATTGGCACCGGCTGGGAGTGCTTGTAGTCTGGAGGTCTGGCTAGTGAAGCACGGGCGTGCTAGGTAGCACGGGCTAGTGAAGTACGCAGGGGCACGGGCGTGCTACAGAGCCACAGGCAGGGCGTGCTCTTCTCTGGAAGATTCTGTCTAGAGTTGCCATGGCTGCTATGCTTGACACGCCCTGGGTCCCCATTTGGGTAGCAACGGCCGTGCCTTTTGACACAGCCCTGGCCGCTGCTCTCTTCTCTCTCTCCTTTGGTTTACTTGGCTTCTAGCACGGGCATGCCTTCCAGCACGGCTGACGTGCCTAGAAGCTGAGCTGCCTTGCATTCTAAATTCTTTTCTGCACCAAATTTCTGCAATTTTTCTCTTAGAATCAAGCGGATTAAAGACCAAGGAAGCTTTTAAACACAATTACACTAAAAAGTGATTAAAATTAAATTAAAGAAGTTAAAAAACTTACTAAAATTCTAATTAAAAACTATATTTAACAAACACTATAAAATATTACACTTATCAAATTCCCAAACTTAAAACCATTGCTTTGTCTCCTCAAGCAACAAAAAACTAATAGGAAAAATAATTTTTGACAGGACACTACATAGTTTAACATGGTTGGAGATGATTTCCATTAATCTTTCATTGATATCATGTATTAGTACAACAAGTGAATAAACTCAATCCCGTTCTCCATGCTTAATCATACTTAAGTTTGAACTTTTAATTTTTGAATTTATAAAAATATAAATTGAGTTAAAACTCACAACGTTTACAAGAGCATTCTCACAAAAACTCACTACATCCACACTTTACTCACAACTTAACTTCGCAATTCCCTATGCTCATAGCATAATCACGCCGACCCATGAATTATCTAAAGGAACTTTTCAGAACCTTTCAAAACTAATAACAATGAGGTAGTGCAACGTGGCATTCCCCATACTGCAGAATTAGTCATTCTTTCTCACGATTTAAATGCATACAACTTACACACAAAGATCAAAAGGTCTTTATTTTGGGTTGTAAATACTAGCGGGGCTTTTGCCTTGGGCAAAATTTTTGCTTAAATCAAAAGAAAGATAAAAGGGTAGTCAAAGAGTACAAAAGAATGTATAATATTCAAGATTCTATTTTAATTTAAACTTTTACTAGTTTCTAGGGAGTGGTTGGTTTTGAACCGTTATATAACTAGCTTAGAGGCATCTTTGTGCAAGGTTTTTTCTTAAT
>NW_023591768.1:868713-886751 GCF_014843425.1 Jatropha curcas
GATTGGATGGTTTTGGTAGTGCATTGGTTGTCCAAGAGGTGCTTGAGTGACTTCTCTTGGGAAGAGGTCTCGACCTGTTGCATGGCGAAAGATATGATCTTGACCTGTGCATGGAAAGATATGATTTTCTGATGAAAAGGCATCAATTACGTCTTCTGGAAATCTCGACTCGCGCTCGCGCTGGTAAAGGTCGCGCTTGCGACTTCTGCTTCAAATGCTTCTGCCTCTCAAAAGTTCTTTTCGCGCAAGCGCATATGGAAGTCGCGCTCGTGACTTTCGCTGGCAAACTTTCTGACTCTCAAAGGTGCTTTCTCGCGCCCGTGTATATGAATATCGCGCTCGCGTCTTTCTGGTCCAATTGCTTCTGAAACTCAAATCTGCTTGTCGCGCCCGCGTATATGAATGTCGTGCTCGTGACGTGGGCATTTTTCTTTGTTGCGACTTGCTTGAACGCGCGAAGGCTGGATCAAGGAATTCTTCTATCTTTTTAACTTGTTTTGACCCTATTTTTAACAAGTCTTTAGCCTCTAGTGAATTACTCAAATTTTGACCTTGCAAAACAGTTCCGGCCGGGAACGAAGGCCATTGGTGGACAGTTCACTGAAAAATATGTCGAATATGGTACTTGAAACGTTCCGGAATTTCACGAGGATCGCAGAATCGGGTCCAGAATGATTTTTTGGAGGTCGGTTGGAGGTCGGAAACTCCCAAAAAAGCTCTCGGAGCGAGACATGGTGGCCACCACCAGCTACGGCGGCGCCGGCCGCCGGACACGGCGGCTCCTACCGCCTAGCATGGGCGGCACCTGTCGCCCCACCGCCTGGGCGGCACCTGCCGCCCCACCGACTGGGCGGCCCCTACCGCCCAGCATGGGCGGCACCTGCCCCCCCACCGACTAGGCGGCACCTGCCGCCCTCCCAGGCGGCAGCTACCGCCGAGCCAGGCGGCACCTGCCGCCCTGGACCCGAAAATGGCCTATAAGTCCAATTTTGGCACCCCTGTCTGTGTTGACGGACGAATTTGACGGACGATCTTTCTCCCTCCCACGCTCCTTGCGTTTTTCTTTACCGCTTTTTGCATTTTAATTTTTATTACATTATTGTTGTGATATTTGGCCACTAAAATTAAATAAATTAAAATTGATTAATATTTCCCAAGCGAGGAGCTTAATCTGGAATTAAGAAGCGGTCGCCGATTAAATCAGGTATGTAAACGAAACTCTGCCTATTTAATTTCAGCACTGCACTTTCATGCATTTATTTCTCTTCTACTCTTAATAATTCTCAATTGCATAAATGCATTATAAATGCATTCACGTCATCATTTAGACAAATAAACTGTCTTAATTAAACACGATTAAGCTTAAATGTCCGGTTAATTAATAATTGTGGTATTAAAGCTTAAATCCGACAATATTGGCTAAAATGCCTAGTTAACCAATAACTACGGTGTAATCGCCTTTATTTCGAACACTTCGCCTAAAGGTCCGATTAATCGATAATTGTGGCTAACGGCCTAGTTCAATCACATTTTTTGGCAACAAATTGCCTATGTTTAATCAATTAATTTCGGCAACTAATTGCCTACGATCTAAATCATTTTTCTCAACAAACAAATTCATTTTGGCAAACGAATTGCTTAAAAGAACACCTTTTGGCCAAAGGCCTAAAATCGACCATTTTTAGCAACAAATCGCTTAAAATCAATCTTTCGGCAAAATGCCTTTAAAATCAACCATTTTAGGCTCAAAGCCGTAAAATCGACATTTTTGGCAAAATGCCTTAAAATGAACCATTTTGGCACAAATGCCTTAAAATCAACAATTTTGAGCGACAAATCGTTCGGCCAAAGGCTTAAAATCAACCATTTTAGCGACAAATCGCTTAAAATCATGTATGTTTCGAAAGAAAAGGATCCAGTCACCAATTTTCACGTGACTGAATATGCCTTGAAGCCCACAGGTTCTACTTCTTCCAAGACCTTTAAGCATACCTTATTCGAAGGGGATAACGACCCAAGGTCTCATTTGTCCGAGTTCATTCGTGTTGCCCAGATGAACCGGTATGATGAAGAGGATGTGTTACTGGCATTCCCTCAGACATTGCACAAAAGCTATAGGAGATGGTATGACGGTTTGGATGTGGAGACACAGAGAGATTGGGTCAAGCTTCAGACTGCACACCAAAATCATGCACAAAGCCATACACACTCATGCAAAAAGCAACCCATTCAAAGCCCTTCAAAGGAAGGCCTATCGAACACGTTTGAACTTTGATGTTGACTTTGATCTTCCATTCAAATGGAAGTACGTAGGCACGTTCGGGATTTCACCCCGGGTGGCAAGTCGAAATCACTTAAACATTTCATTGATCCATCATTCACCCTTGCAAAACACTCATTCATCGGTTAGTTTATCAGCATGACATAGTCTCGGGATCCACCTCGATTTCGTAGATTGTGCCTTAATCATTGGGATAATTAATCTAGTAACTAGGTTAATTAAAAATGGAGTCATTCAGGTTTTTTTCCTAGTTTACCCTAAAATAATTAAACAAGGTGGCGACTCACACACTCACATTTTCTTCTCATTCATCATATGCATCACATGCTTATGACATTTGGGGAAGGGTTTCACATGCTCCAATTTTGTTCCTGCAATTCACTTAAAACAAAACAACACGAAACAAAACAACACGAACAAACATAAAATGTACAAAAACAATCATGCATTCATGCAATTTATATCGAAATAACATAACAAGATTTGCCCGCTTTGCGAGGCTATCAACGATATAATCTCTCGGAAGTGAATGCGGCATTACAACAGCAAATAGAATCGGGTGCACCTCAGGGGAAGTAACTAAGGTTTTTTAACTATGTGCACTATATGCATTGGCTTTAGTCTTATTAGGCTTATAAAGTCTGGGTTCCGCAAACAGGATTCGGGCTTTGTGGGGCCTACTCCTTTTGACACACCTTTAAGGTACTAGGCTTGCGGTTGGTAGTAATGTTAATTCTTGGATGGATGCACCTAAAATGCCAGGTTTAGGCTAAATCCACCGTCAAACTTAACGCCAGTACCGAAGGGTGATATGGTAGAAAGTGGAGAGAAAAGAGAAATGCGGTATGAATGCAAAAAAAAAAATCCTAAAAAGAAAATAAAGCAATTAAGCACATATGGACGATTAACAATTTTCCATCGGCTTTTCTAACCAATTTTATTAGAAAAAGTAGGTTTTTAGAGTCATAATTACAACCACTTACATGTTTTATTAAAAAAACAACACGGGATAGTGGGTGCAAAAATATCCCCAGTGAAAGTCGCCAAATGTTTTTCCCCCCGGAGAAAATCAAGTTTATTATTTGATATTGTATTTTAAATGTTTATTTGGAAAAGTGGTGATAAAAAAAAAAAAACTCTTTTTGGATGCGCAAATGCCGACAAATGCAGTCTACAAAAAAATGATTTTCAGTCGCCACCCATTATTCGGCAATGGGACCGGTTTTTCAGTTTTTAATTTTATAAAAGTGACTCCATCTTCAACCATATTATTTAAGGCCCAAATTATTGAAAGGAAAAACTTGTCAGGCTCGTTACCAAGTTACGATTCTAGGTAAGGTAATTAGGTTACGTCGGCCGTTGGAAGCCGACGCCCAGAAACGGCCTCTTTTAACCTACGATTTCTAATTTGAATGTTTATTTTAGAAAAGCCAATTACTAAACCCAACCGAATAAATCGAACCGAGTTCCTATGTGGAAAAATTTAAATTAATCGTCCCAATTAGGTTCATTTCATTGCATTCATCACAAATAAATAATCATATCCATCATCCCACCTCATAAATACATATCAAGATTAAAGATAAAAAGGACCCGCTCTTTGCTTATGGTTAAAGGGTCGGGCCACAAACTGAGTTTTAAATTAATATATTACATGAATTAAACAATAAGAAATAAATCCTAAAAAAAATATCTCATAATCATCAATAATTAATTGAATTGTTTGATTAAGACTCAGTTTGCCCATAATTTGATCATTTTCCGGGTTAGGGATTTAAAATCTACTTAATAAATTGAAATTAAAAATAAAATAACAAAATAAAATTGAACTGGGAAACAGTCGCGTCACGCGCGGTAATTCTATGGTAAAGAACAGTCACCGTGGCGCAACTCTTGTCCCTTATTCTGGAACCCATTAAAAGTTGCTCACGCAGCTGTTCTATTGAAGAACAGGTTTCACCTGAAGAAACTCTATCTCATATTTTACTTGGTATTTAGAACAGTTCGGCGTCCACGCGAGTGTATCCATGGAAGAACAGATTGCGTGACGGAAACTCCTACCTACATGACGAACTGTTTGTGGACTTATTTCCAAATCCTCAATTTATTGATTATTTATTTCAAGATATCACATTAATACAAATATGAGAATAAAAGTATACTGGGTATACAAATAGCTGCGTTTCACGCAAGGTGGTCCAGTCCGAATCAAAGACTTTTTGGACATGAACAAGGCCGCGTTCACGCAGACGCAGTGGTAAAGCTGCTCGTGACGCGACTGCTCTGGTCCGCAACTACCTTTCAAACTACCTTTTTTAACATTTCTTTTCTTGTTAATAGTCGGTTAACCACAACTCAGAAATACTCGAAAATTGGGGCGGAAATGGCGTTTAACCAATACCAAACTAACCAAATACTAGACAAAATGAGATTTTTAAGAGATAGAATATTAGAAATGGAAAAAGAGAAGTTTAGAATCGTTACATAGCCCTCAGATTTGAGGATTGCATGCAACTGAGTTTAGTTCAGAGATGTTGTATCACGATTCCAGAAGGTTGGTTATCAAGCAAACGTTTCTTTTTATTCTTTTTTCTCTTTTGCCTCTCTTTATCTTTTTTGTTTCTTTTGATTTCCAAAAACCAAATGCTCACTGGTTTGATCTTCCCAAGTTTTTACTCACTTGGTTCTTGGGGAAGAAAGACTACGGCCCACGCTGGGTTTAAAAATTGTCTACCAATATCGTATACTTACTGTTACAAAGTGGTGTTAATCTCTTCGGCCAATTCAATAAAAATATAGTTTGAGGCGCTTGTATCTTCGGCATCAGTCATCGTTTTTTTTTTATTTACCAATCGTACGCCCAGGATAGGCAAAATTGTTAGATTTCCTTCAAACTCAGATTGTATTTCGATCTCCCTCCTCATCATTACGTTGGCACTCCCGTGCTTGGTGAAAAACATGTTGTTCAAAGTAGTTGAACAGAAGGGTGGTAAAGCTTTCTTTCACCAAATTATTGGCATTTGCAAATTGATTCCTTGACCTTTGCCCTTATTGCGCACATTCTCTTTTTAATTTCTGCAGGTGTCTGTCATGTAAATGCCAATATGTAAGCTATGAGTTCAAATAAATGATGTAATGATTAGGGAATGGGATGTTAGTGATTCACCTCTCAAATGGATACATCCATGGATATTGTTATATCGGTCCTGCTACATAAACCATCATAGGCAAATGAAATCGGCAGATGTTCCATAGAAAATCAAAGAAAGCAGGTGGAAAAATTCACTCAATTGCACAACACTACTGGGATTTCTTTACTCAAATTGTCCATATCATCGCATCGCGATAACAGTCATCGTCCAATTCCTTGAAAAAGGACTCAATTTTGTCATTGCTTCCCAAATTTTTCCTGGTTAATAATTCCCGGAATGCCACAGGGATCAATCTTTGCATGGATAAAACATTGACAGTCATGGCTTTTCATGCCAAACAATCTGTACTTCCTCATGTCCACACATACTACCCATACTTTTGAACAGTATCCATCTGGAAACCTTAATGATCGTTACCCATTTCGACACAATAATTGCCTCTGGGGTTTATCTAAACAATAACATGCCTTTGAAACTTACCAGTAAGTTACAGATAGCTCTGGAGTTCTGGTCGATTGACAAATTTCCTTCATGTCTGCTCTCGCTTTTGCCATTATCCTTGGTTTTCCATTTCAATGTTCTTAGGAAACAGTGTTGAAACAGATTCAAAAACACATTTTTTTCTATGTGCATCACATCAAGGTATGACGGCATAAGCAGTGAACTTCCAGTAGGCAAATTCCCAGAAAGATGCTTTGCTTTTTCCACCCGGCATATTCCTGCCAATTCTTGCATTTGGCCTCATCTGGCTCCTAACTCTGTAACTTTCATAGCCCCAGATCTTCAATTTCTTGTAATATTTCAGCTCTAAACTTCACAGGCGGAGGGGGTTCAACAATTAGTCGTGTTCTTTCTAAAGGCATTGTCGATTTCTCCTCCAAGGGTGAGATTTTTGTTAAGAATTTGCGATTGACAATCAAACTCAACATTGTTACCTCCATTTTTTAGTGTAAATGCATTAGTGTTTCCATGCAATGAGGACAAGCCAATTTGCCTGCTGTACTCACCGCAGAGTAACATTCCAAATACTGGGAAAATCACTGATTCCAAAGCAAAGCAGGCTCGATTTATGAAATTCTGATTGGTCGAAATATCGAATGTTTTAACCCCATATTTTCCCATAATAATTAAGTTCGACAATCAAAAGGCTTGTAGAAAACACTTCAATTTTATGTTTCGGATTAGTAGGGGGGCCCAGAACAATAAACACAAAAACATTATATTCATCTTTTCATACACATGACGGTGGTTAGATTATATGTGTGACAATGACAGCCATAATGAATATTGTTTGTCTTGATTGGCCAAAACGGCTTGAAAAACCCATCAGTACAAACCCCAATCTCGACGTTTCTTCATATCAGCAGCAAACACAGGATGAATGTTATTCAAAATGTTTCCACGCTTCAGAGTCTGACGGAGATCCATTATACCATCCTTTCATATTTCATGCAAAGCTGCCATGTCATTGTGTTCAGCTGTCGCCTTAGATGCATATAACCTTTTGAAGGCGAGGAACAAGAGGGAAATAATACATCTTCTTTGAAAAGCCTTCTCTCTTTTGTACTCTACCCATTCCCTTGACCCCGCCGTATGATACTTGGAATATTACAAAACTTGCAGGTCTCTGGAATTCTCCAGTAACACCCAGAAATATCATACAATTATTACAAAACAAAAAAAGCAATTCAATCTTTTCTACCGGTTGTTTTCCCAATTCCCCGAAGCTTAATTTTTTCCGATAAAATTATCAACCATTGAATGGCCTTCCAGGCAACATTTCCCTTTGCTAACTGCAACCCAAAATCATCGTAACAGCTTTTTCTGAAAAAAATGGTGCTCCACTTTCATGTGTAGTAATCGTGCCACAACAGATGGAACTGAATGATTCTTGCATCTAGGCCACAGTTCAACTGTTTAGCTTGCACTTAGCATGTCAAACAATTGTTGTGCTGCTACGTTTGGCGAGTTTCCTCCATATTATCCCAATGACCATTCTTACTCTACTTCGGCATTCGATTGCCATAATTCATTGCATTGATTTTACCACACAAGGAAATTGATTAAGGTCTGACTTTTCTAAACTTCCGGAAATCGAGTGGCCTTGACCCACTGGGCAACTCGAGGTTCACCATGATGTATCCATTCGTAATTATTTTCCAGAACTTCATTTTTGCACAAATGAAGGTTCACTTGTATATCGATGTCTAAGAAGGCTCTATTTCGACACTTGCTTGTGGGATTACATGGACACCTCAACCTTTTACCTCCATAAACTAGGATTACCCAACTGGGCAAACTGTTAAAACGCTTGCCAATCCTTGCAGGAACTCTTGTACTTAATATACCCATTGACCTCGAACCTCCAGTACATCCAATCTCATAGTTATTTCGCATTTTTTTGACCCTAATTAAACACTGGTGATTATAAAAAGGGCAAATTTATATGTAATGCATTAGTTCTAAACATCCTTAAAACATCCACAATGTATAATGTTCAATTTACACTTCTAACTGTTACTAAGGTTATTTTCTATAATAGGGTAACCTATATTAATTAAATGTAAAATCACTAAGTTCATTTATTCACTAAAGTCATTTATTACCTTTACCCTAATAAGGTTAAGTGTTACTATTCCACATATTGATTTTTTTTAGAAAAAAATTCGGCAGCACTGTTCGGAGCACAACTCAATCAAATCTCAAATAATAAAGACACTTCAATAAAACACTTCTATATCATACCAACATTTTCTCCAAAGCAAAATGGTACTACTAGGCCTTCCAACCAACCCAAACGCATCATTCATTTAAAAAAAAAAAATTTAAGAATAATAACAAAAAAAAAAGTATTATTTCATTAATTATAAAAAAAAAGTAATTTTAATTACATGTATCATAACATAATTATTATTAAAAAATTAGTGCATTTATAAAATTATAGAGATAACATAATAAATTTTCCCTTAACAATAACTAATTGGACAGTTAAGCTGCTCTAAATTTTAAAGGGGCGCATAATTTGCACTCACGCGGAGGGTTCGCCAATCCTCTACAAAATTAACCCCCTCTCTAAGTTTAAGACCTACTAGCCTGTTAAAGCTCATACAAATGGAATTTTGCCTCTCTTACAAATAAATTGACTCATCCCACCGTCTCCAGTTTTTGGCACCGGATTGCCAAGGGTATAACACGTAGGCATATAAAAAATTAAAAACAATCTAGGTGGCCATATTATTATTTTTCAAAATTACTTTTAAGTAATAAAATTAAACCATCGTTAAAAATAGTTGCTTTTTTTTTCCTAAAACATTTGTATATTAGGTATCTTTAATGATTAATGTATAGGACTTTTTTATTTTTGAATTTTTTGATTAAACCATCATATGTTGTACAAAAGAAAAATTGTCGAATACGGCAAATTTATGAACTTTTTTAATAAGTTTTGTATTATAAGGCCAAAATGTCCAATAGCAAAATGGTCAATTACAAAATGTCATATGTTGTATTTCTTTTTTAAGCATAACTTTTTAAATTAAATTTTTAATATTTTAAAAATAATTTATTATATTTTAAATTAAGACTATTAAAAATATTTTTTTTCTTTATATTTTTTATGTATTACTAATGAGCAATCTTAATTCTATATTTTTTGGTAC
The DNA here is from genome assembly GCF_014843425.1 of Jatropha curcas. The sequence goes on from NW_023591768.1 coordinate 877,806, forward strand.
GTGATTATTCTTGTTTAGGATAATAATTATTTCATAGAAAAATAATGACTAGTAAATGAAATATATTCACTAATAGTTATAAAATTTATTTTAATGTGTACAAATTTTGACTATAAAATTTCAATAACAGGTAACAAATATTTAAGTGTTTAAATAATAATTAATAATAATAAAAATATTTAATAATAATATAAACAGTACCTAATTCCTAATCTTAATACTCAAACAAATATACCAAAAAATTATGTCCAAATACACATAAATCGCAAAAAAAAAAAATCGAAAAAAAAAGCGCAAATACCTTTCAACTTGTGTCCAAGAAAGCCCGGGTGGAGTTGATCGGAGGGGCTGGAGCGGCATAGGAGGGCTGGGCAGCTGGCGTCAGGAGGGGCTGCGAGCGGCGCTCGCGAACAGAGGAGGAGAGGAGGAGGAGAAGAAAGGAAAGAAGAAGAAAGTAAGAAGGAGGGCGTATCATGACGTTCAAAGCCCTAAAATTTGCGACCGGACTTATCGCGTCGCAATTTTAACTCTGGACATCGTTTATAATTCGCTAATAAAATTACACTGATTGCGACAAACTTGGTCGGTCGCAAATATTCAGTCGCAAATCGATCGGCCAAATCGGTCGCGCCAGAATTTTATTTCCTAATTTTGAACTGCGCACAATTTTGCGACTTGAATAACGCGTAGTCGCAAAACTCGGTCCGCAAATCTGTCGCATTTACTAGTCACAAACTGAAAAAAATAAACTCGCCGCGGGAATTTTTAGCGCTACAATTAGCCGACTGTTTGTCCATTAGGTCGCAAAATCGGTCGCAATTAGGCGGCTGTTTTTTTATGTGTGGACTTTGTCACATCAACTTCCTAAACTTGACCCTTATCAAAAAACAAAAAGGCAAGATTTCCAACCATTTTACCACTCTCTAGACCAAACATAGATGATGTACAAAAGAATATCAAAATCTGATGGCCAAATGGTTGAAGAAACAAATTCCTCCGGAAACTTCTTTCACTGAGATTACATCAAACAAAGAGGGTGCTCCTCTTCAATTCTCTTGAACTGGCAAAGGACTTGAGAACATTTTCAGTTGAAGGGAATAGAAGTACAAAGAAGAATTATTTTTGGATGCTCTTCACAGAGGCATCTGCATAGAGAAAGTAAGAAACCCCCAATTTCTGAGCACATCAGAATAGTCAGAATGAGAATAGGCTAGAAACTGTGTGGCCTTGTCGAACAAATGTTTTTGTTAAGAGAACTGACCAAAAAATTGCCCAAAAACCAACTATCCAATCTGAAGCTTCGAACGTTTGTCATCAATGCAATTGGTGAGCTGTCCCATGTACATGTAAGGTTTGAGGCAGCACCTTCAGATCTGAGGTTCCAAGTAATTTGGCAAATAAAATAATCTTGATCATCCAAGCTAAATCAAATCCTATCTTATTTACATTTTTAATTGTGAACATGCATAAATAATAATTCACAGGTCTCATTGTTTTTTCTTTTCCTTTTTACGTTGGAACTAGATGATGGGAAACTTCTCTTTAAAAGATAAAATAGGAAAATTTAGAACTTAAACAAAAGATTCACCAAATAAAAAACAATTAAAGTAGGTAAGATATCGCTCACATTACTCATTAACAATATCAATCAAATTGCTGTCAATACTACCTGGTCATATTTTGCAGCAGACGTTCAATACAGTAACCATTTCCGACGCCCATTCACATAATCAATTGCACAACGGTGCCCTCTCTCTCCATTTCCCAGACAACTGTTTCCTAACAGCCTCATGCAAACCTTCCAAAAAGCTGCTTTCTCAAAGACTCAAAAGCCAAATCCAATTCTCTCCAATAGCTCTAGAGCATTCTTATTATTGCATTAAACAACCCGTAGATAAGATCAAACTATCCCCCTACTGTTATTCTCAACCCAAATCCAACAAACCTTCTTCATACCCTTTTTGTATTGATTGGAGTAGACTCCAATTTCAACATCTCCAACACTCTTCAACAGTATGTGTTAATTAAACTGTTGATCCTGCTGCTACTTCATCTTGGTCTTGACCAGTCATTTTCCAACATTTTTTACATCCCTCTCTAGCAAAAAATATCAAGAAATCTTTACACCTATCAATTCTATGATTTCTCTTTGCCAATTATAACATTCTCATTTTACACAAATTGGAGACCATCCCATTCCAAGATTGGCACTTAGGGACCAAAACATGGGAGTGAGTACAAAATAATATCAAAATACTAGGTAAAACATTCAAGCAATAGATTTTTTAGCAAATTCTTTAACGATAAAACATCAAAACAAATAATGTATTTCGTTCAAAATCTATGTACAGGTTTTAAAGACTTATGAGGATTCTTGATATGGATTGGGCCATCACTCATTCCAGAGCTCAAGGGAGCGAGGCACAACAAAGGAAACCATCGTGCAGAGAGATATGGGGCAAGCCATGTCCTTATACATTCATAGACAAGTTACACGAGAGCTCCATTAACCTTGCTTTCAACGTGCCGTTGTAGACACTTGAAGGTACACCTAAGCTTCTTACCTTGCTTGAAGCGAATGTGGGACACCTAAAAAGACAAAATTGCGAGAGTGGTGCAGACTGAATTTGCAGCATGTAGCAACGCCAGTGCTGTGGTTAGCACGCCCTGGCTTGTGCTTAGAGTCTGACTTTGGGCGCAACTAGTTGGTCCATTTTGTGTTAGTTTTTGAGTTGTAATGTTGTTAATGGCGTTGCGTCCACCAATAAATTCGGCCACCCTTTATTTTTTATCCTTAGTGGGTTTGATTTAATATTCCTTATCCCTTTAGTTGGTTAGGATCAATTTTCCTTATCCTTAGTTTGTTTGGATTAGTTAATCATTATCCTTATGGTTTTGGATTAGTTATTCCTTATCCTTAATTTGTTTAAGATAGTTATTTCTTTATCCTAGTTGGTTTAGATTAAGTTTAATTCCTTTATCCTTATTCCTTAGTTGGTTTGGATTAGTTATTCTAAATCCTTTTAAGATCAGACTTTTAATATAGTATAAATTAGCTTCGTATGTTTGTTTTAAACAAATCATTCAATGAATTAATAAATCTTTCAGATTTGTAAAAGCATGTTCTTTTGATTAGGGTGATTGTGAGTTGCTTTCCCTTTAAAGGTAAAACTTATCAATTTACTTGTGGCGGTTTATCTGTATTCTTTCTTTACTCTATTATTGGTGTTGTTGCTTCCTTAAGCTTCAAATGTCATTAGAGGGGGAGTTTTTAGGTTTGATCTTGAAGCCATTCCAATCTTGTTATAGAGTCTGGTGAAAAATTTCCATAGGGGTTCCCGATTCACTTCTCTGTAGAAATTATGGTGTACATAATAAGATAAATCAGGGTGTTGCTCACAAAAGTCATGCGGGTCAAGGAAGGAATGAAATGCCAGAGATGAGCTTCAAAGGGAGTGGTCGTTCATTGAGTGAAAGCCTAAGGACTGTGTGTCCTTGAGAGACGAGAGTCTTGGCAAGAGAAATTGATCGTTAGCTGCCAAATCCAATTATGGCTATTTTGAAGGAGGTGGGAATTTAAGAGGGACGCATTTTTGCGTTCGAGTATAATGAGTTCAGTTTGGGTGTGCCATAGCATGTAGCAGTGGCGGTGGGAGTAGATGGAATTCTGATGCCGAGAGGAAGAAAATAAATGGGTGGATGTTGAGAAGAAGAGATTTGCGATGGTGACGACTTGAGAGGATGAGACTGCAGATAGTGAAGTGAAAGAGGGTTTTGGGTGTGTAGGACGATGGAGAAAGGAAAGAATGAGAGGCATAAATTGCGTTCTTCAAGAGAGAAAGGGAGGGACGAAATACAAAATTGCACGACTTTGGACTTGAAACGAAAAACGAAAAGGTCAGAAGTTAGAAAAAAATCTGAAGGAATTTTTCCTTGAAACTTTCTACATTGTGACGGAAGCAAAATTGCCGATCATCATGAACATGAAAGATTGCGTCAACTTTGGTGGTACAAAAAAACGAGATGAATAGGTGTTATTTTTACAGTATTTTTAATATTAGTTTTTTATTTTGAAATTTTTAGTAATTTTTAATTACTTTAACTATTTTTTACTTCGTTTTTATTTTATATTCTTTTCAAAGCTTCCTTGCTATCATAATCCACTGGATCTTAAAGAAATTTGCAGGGTTTTTGCGTAGAAAAAGAGCATTTATAAAGCAAAAACATTTAGGCTCTGGCACGCCCTGGCCCACGTGGCACATGAGCATCAGCCGCTTTCGTTTGCCTAAACTTAAGAAATTAAGTGGAGACTCAGACTCTAGCAAGCTGCCATCCGTTGCTATTCTGGCATGGCCCGCTTGCCTGAAAGGGACTTAGGGCGTGCTGCTTAAGCACGTCGTGATGCATTCTTATCCTAGGAAAGTCAAGAGGGCCCTTAGCCACCCTTGTCGTGCTACGGAGCACGCTCGTGCCAACAAAATTTACTTCACTGGACATTGTTGCAGAGCAGGCCTGTTGCTGAATTCATCCATAGAACTCAAACTCTAGCACGCCCTAGCCATGCTCGGAAGCACGCCCGGATGCTACGAATTTAATGTTTGTCTTGAATAAAAAAAAATGGCCAGCCAGTCTTTATAACTTACATGGGCCCACCTTCAGATATTTTCCTGACGTACAAATTCAAGATCTATCCTATTTTAGGGAAGATGGAAGTAGTCCTAATTGAGAAGAAATCCAAGCCTAAATAGTTTTGTATCTTCAAAAAGATTTCGTACTTTATAAGGTTCTATTTCTTAAACGGCCCAGTCGGATTTCTTCCAAGGGTCTATATAAAGAGAGGAGCCATTCAATGTAGAATTAGATCTCTTTGTTCTATTTTTTTTTCTACATGAGTTCTCTCTCTTCTAAAAGGGACTTCAAGCATTCAAAGATTCTTGCTAAGATTCAAGGAAAGCCATCAACGTATTCTGTTGTCTAGTTTTTATTGCTAAAACTCTTAATCTTGTTTTACTTTTCATTATTCATATTTGATTATGAAGTTTTATTTCAAGTATTTATTGAGTTTATTTAATTACTATGTTGAACTAAATCCTCATTATACTAGAAATTTGAGTGTGCTTGAATTTCTTTCCAATTTAAATATTAGATTTGTTGTTCTTGTTGTTTAAAGTATAATTTATTATTGCACTTAATGCTTCCAGTAGGTTTCTCCCCTGGATTGATTTATTCATTAATCACTATCGGGAGAAGGGGTTTTTTAATTGAATAGGGTAGTAAATTACATTAAGAATAATAAACTGATGCGGAAGCTATATGAGTTTGCCTCATAGGGGGTTTCATCGTTAATTGACCTTTAGGTTATGATCACAAAAACAAACCACAAAACTTAATGATTTAATTCATTTTTTGATTGCGCTATTGGAAGATAGGTATTATTATCGGGTTTAGAATAGCTAACGAATTAACATTCGGGGAAGAGGCTTGTTAGTGATTTTTGGGTTGTTTCCCCTACGTGAAAAACAATTAACTTGGATTAACAAAACTAATAAAAGTAAATTGGATAGAGTTAAGTGAATCAAAAAATCCCTTAGCAGTTTTTAAATCCTTGATTTCTTTTTTCATCTGAATATTGTTGCTTGATTTATTTCTGTTGTCTTTTAAGAATTTATTTTTCTACATTAAATCTCTCTTATTGCCGTTGAATAAGTTAACACAATTTTTGCGGGGGGATACTTGGATATACAATCCTTTGAGGAGACGATACTCTATGTACTTTATATTACTCGCTACATTTCGTATACTTGTAAAAAATCACTTGTCAACGAATGTTCAGTTTTGATTATGATTAGTTGATGAGGGAGTGGGACCATTTAACCAGAAATTAGTGTACTGTTTGCATGTGAATGAAAATCAATTATGGAATGCGGAAAATGGAAATAGTTTATTTAATTAATTCATTTTCCATATGTTTGATTTATTTCTGGAACAGGTGTCCAGTCGCACTCTCAAGACCACCAACAGTGAAGCCAGAAACGAGAAAATGTTTATTCTCATAATTTGCAATGTTGGTCCTTTACTGTTCACATGTTGTACTTTCTGCTTTCTGTCTAATTTATCAACTTCTTCAAGCATATTGTCATATCCTGAATGGCACACTGCTAAATTGCTAATTTATCAACAAGGGAGCCCAGCCTATTGATAGGGCACATTTAACTCCAGGTTTTAGCTTACCAAGTTCAAAGAATTGTATACAAATTGTATAGCCTATAGGCAAGCAAAGGACAATGTTGCTGCGCCACACACCAAGACAATACCCCAATCTGAAGAACTTTACTGCAAAATGGAAAAAATGATGATAAGAAAAAAAAGGGTAACCTATCATTCATATGACTAAATCAGAACAAGGTAAAAAGTTTAGTGGTACATGTTCGTAGAAAGCTAGCTTTCATTAAACTTAAAAGAAAGAATTTTTAAGATTTTCGTCTCTCTCCCTGATATCAAATATTAGATTATTAAATATGGTCTATTAAGTTTACAATTTGTTTAAAGGCTAGCCTATTTCTTTGACTTTATTTCAAAGATAAGCAAAATGAAGCAAGGAAAAAAACTTGAGGGTCAATCCACAGGTTTACAACTTGATGATACCCATGGGAGAAAAATTTGCATTTGCAGAGTTGAAACTGGAAAGCTAAAATTATTAGTTGACAGGTAGCTCCATGCAAAGTTGTTGGTTATAAACTTATCCCGATGTGGGCCCGCCGGGAATAAATGCTGTCCAATTAATTACGTATTGGGATATTGACGAATTCGAACTCCACCAGCAAATAATACCACGGTAAAAATAAAATAATTACCGTAAATTGCCAGATGAAAAAATAAGAACCACCTGAGATTTACATGGTTCCACCCTTCAACTGTTTGTACATATGAATTAGAATTAAAGAACTAATATTGGATTATGGACAATTAAATGCAGATTAATGAGTAATGGAATCTTAAGAGCCCATTGCACATGGTTATTCAACAAGTTCAGAGAAGGATAGAACATCCCTAGCAATTTTCACCTTGCCAATTCAGAAGTAGAGATTTGAACTTTTAAAAGCTTTGGTCGATGAAAAAGGACCGCAGCAATACAGGAAAGCTCAAAATTATTCTGCATTAACTTCCAGGTGTTTTCAAAGTGGCAAGGTCGCACTGGACACTTGTCAAAATAAATATTTTTTCTATATAATTATCATTTTCTTTTTTAATTGTATAATCCATCCCTCCCACTGGAATATTTACTAATAATAATTAATATGAGAAGTTGTATTGCGTGTTTGTCTAAATTAATGAATTAATTTACTTTTGTTTAATTGTTGAGTAAAAGTAAATATATTTTATTGGCAATAATAATTAATATTGCTTTCACAAAAAATTGAACCCAACAAATTATTTTTTTCTAATCACCAATCTACTAGTTTGGTTTTACGAAATTACGATATATAAAAAAAATCTTATTAGAGGATATGAAGGACATGCAATATTGAGAAGAGTATGAGAGAAAAAACACAAATAAAATAACAGAAACATTTATGAAAAAATTAAGAGAGATACATATTCATAAATGAATTACAGTACCATATCATCATCTTTTAAAAACCACCAAAGATGTTAAAAGTGACTATGGGAAGTTTGAACTGAATAGAACATAACATTCTGTCTTCTAGAAAATATTGACAATTTGTAATGCATACCTTCAATGAACCAAAAAACCATGCTCGTCGCCATTGAGGGTTTATCACAAAACTGCAGCTAATTACAATAGTACCATCACGAAGCTACTAAAAGCTAATAAAGAAAATATCCATTCTATGAAGCCATTCTCCTTCTTGTTTTTCATCTGTTAAACTCCAGGCATCAATTGGTGGTGATAATGTTGCACTACAAGTTTATTTGGTAATGGGAAGTCCTGTTGAATAATCTTTAATATAGGCCCAGATCTATTGTTCATAGAAGAAATTTGTTTTGGCAAGATATATAAATAATTGGGAAGCGTACCTTAATCCATAACGGCAGATCTTGTTATGGTTACCTCTTGGGGGCAATTTGATTGTCACCGTACAGCAGATTCTACGTTTCTTCACTCTGGTCTTCTTGTCCGTAGTGGCTCTCTTATGGTCAGAGGAATATCAAAGCTGCGGAAGTTTCTTTTATGAGCTCTCTCAAACAAACTTTCTCCGTATGTGTTGAGGGAGCCGTTCACACTCTCTTGTTTCTGTGTTAAACCCTATCGTTGATTTCCTTTATCTTTTATACGGCAGAGGAGGGTTATTAAAACCCTAACTGGCTCTTATCCATTAAAGCCCAATAACCATCATCTTGGGCCACCTTAATTAGAAACCAGCCCTTTAATCACCATGGGTCACATACAGATTATTAAATAATCTAACAATCTCCCACTTGGGCCCCATTGTGCATTTCTTTGAAATCTTCATGGTTACCTTAATTAGGAATATAAGATGATCATTATGGCGGTCACAAGTCATTAATCCGACATATTCGCTTGCCATATATCACGACCACTTCAATTCATAAAACTTTAATGGAGAAATTCTATTCAACCAACAATACCATTGTTACAATCAACTGTTATTGTTATCTCACTCAAAACCATTATTGTATTACATCTATAATTGTGGTTAACACATAAATAAGCAAAAAACACATCTTTAATTGATTTCCCAAGTGTTCCAATGATATGAGCAAAACAACCATATGTATATTATATTACAAGTTTAACCATCATGCAACAAGGACTTATCTATTTAATGCCCATCCTATCAACATGGCCAGTGAAGATTTTGGGCGGTAGTCTATTAGTTAGCGGATCCGCTATTATCAGATCAGTACCGAAATATGCTCAATTGACACTTTGTGTTTTTTGCACTTCTTCTTTCACAATAG